>JANHGN010026584.1:0-24098 GCA_024605025.1 Megaceryle maxima | reverse complement strand
GGAAAGGGAAAGGGAAAGGGAAAGGGAAAGGGAAAGGGAAAGAACGTAAGCATTCATGGATAAACTGTGCAATAGTTTGATATTAGAGCAAAGTATTCCCACCTCACATAGACTGCACAACATCCTCAAAATAAACAGTTACATGCCAACCCACATACTTACCTATTGGTATTTCTGCAGTTGTGCTAAGGCCACGGAGGCAAGTGAAAAGCTCATACTCAGTTCAGTGATATATTTTCTGGAAAGCTGTCAGGACATGGGCAAGCCTCAGGCCAGAGGGATTAAAATCAAATACCCAGAGGAAAATTCTCAAGTATTTAGTGGCACAAAGGAAGGGCCAATTTCTAGTCAGTCAGATATACATGCACGTCACAGCAGGGTAAACTAGATTGCAGATTTGCAGATTTCCTGAGTCTTTAAAAATATGCAAGACTGAGATCTTTGCACGGACACCTGAATGCCTTTTTCTACTCATGTAAAAACTACATGTATAAAACATATTCCTGATAACAGATTTAAACTGGCAATATCTAAAAGGTTTCAATATTAAAATAAATTTCACGGAGCTGTATTACAGACTGCTTTGCAAGAGGGAACTCAATTGCAGCTTTAGCAACTGATCTGAAAACTGTTCAAAACTAAAAATTGAAATGCAAGCAAAACAAAACCTCCGCAAGTGTGGCAGTGCATCTGGGCACAATTTTAATAAACAAAGAAAAAAACTTGTATGCATCTACTTTTACTCTGCTCCTACTACCACACCAGCTCATCTCAGCTAGTGAAAAAAGGTTTTGCTATTGTCAGCAACCAGAGCAAAATGTAGCTGCACAAAACCCAGTTGTGTTCATTCTGCTTGATAGATCTTCCCCATCAGCCAGACAGAATGTCAAAATCAAGCAATTGCAACTCTCCAGTGTTTGCTTTTGTGTAAGGATTACACCGGTATTAGAAGTTAAGGGTCCAAGCAAAGAGAAGAAATTAGTTCAATGCTAAGGTTACACTAATATTTAGGTCCAGTTTCCCAATCTGGCCTCAGGAAGAGAGTTCTAGTTCTGGAGGTACTTTTGGAAGCAAATCGGTACACTCTAATTCTAAAATGCATCAAGACAGAGCATATACTCTGAGTGTTACTACTACTATATAACATATGTTATAGTTTAATTTTCTCACCTCTTACTATTTCAAACACTCAAGTTGTTACAAAATTCACTAATATTTTTATTAATATTCTTATTGTTAGAATTATCTTTTAAACAAAGCTTGAAAACTAGTTCCTTTTACCAATTATTTTGCTTTTGCCTGGATTTTAAAGTGGGCAAGAATTATTTTTTTCCTAGTGCTCCAAATTAAATATAAATTAAATATAAATTAAATATTAAATTCTATAATCTTTAAGTAATGTTCATTGTATTTTGCCCTGGTCCTTAACCCTCATTCAAAAACGTATTCATATTAAAAATTCAACAGAAGTAAAATTGTCCTACTATTAATGAATTAGAAAATTACAAAAACTGTCTTTTTGGTTTCAATTTCATGTGAGTTCACTGAATCTGTGTCCTACAAGTACTGTGCTTTGAAAGAACAATAATGCAAAAAAGTTGCATGGATTTCTAGTCTAAAGCCGTAACAGCCTGAACATTATTAATTTTGCCAATTAATTTTAAACTGCATTAAATTTACAACATTTAAATGCCTGATCTCAGGAAAAAAAATATCTATTTGAGAAAGTGTGTTTGGTTTTTTTGTTTTCTGAGGTTAGTGAGTGATTATAAGCTATGGCAAACTGCTTCCAAACAATGTAGAACTGAATATAGAAACTTGATGTAGCTTCATCGCACATACAGTGAAGTATACATATATAGTACCGTACATTTATGTTAACTTGTATCCTTTGATAAAATATTGAAAATATTGCTGTAGGAAATTAAATATAATCCAGTCCAAAACTAAATACCTTACTAAATGACACAAACACAATAGAAAAAAACCACACTGAGATGATTTCCCAGTCTTTATTTTCTAAATTGTTTAGTTTTCTATTCTGTTACTGTCTCAGTTAACACATCTCACTATCACCTCCTATCTCCCTCTCAAAACTTATAATTTACTTTTTTTTTTAATCATGTAGACTCCCATGACAACATCATATTTCTGCAGGACCCATTAGAAGCAGATACACATTCAGTAATATTGACTCTTCCTAGAACATGCACACTTATTGACACACTTAATGCTTATGAATTATGACTTCTAAATCCAGAAAATAAATGTAAGAAAAACTTTAGTCTGCTTTCTGCTGCAAAAGCATTCAAACAAATCTGGAACAAAAATGTGATTTTTATTTTTTTTTAAATGTTTCTTTAGTATAGTACAATCTGTCACACTACAAGCCTCAAGGCACTAAGGAATTTCCAGAAAAAGCTGACAAAACTCTATCTAGTTAGATGTGACATAGAAAACAGATTTTTCAACTATTTCTTGTGTCTTAACATAGTAGCTGAAACTCAAAATAAAGAGCAGAGCAAGTTCAAGAACACAGTAGCTATTAGAACAGAGATTCAAAGGACTCATGAATTCAGGGTTAGAAGTTGGCAAAGTCTCCCTTCAGGGCAAAAGGAATTTATTCAAAGACAACGTTCCAATATGTCTTTTGTTACACAGCATGATTGCTTACAGAGTAGTGTTAAAATCCCCGTTCTATATAGAAAGACAGCTCTAATAATAGAAGCAGTGTACCAAATAGATGCAGACACTAATACAATTTTTATAGCAATAACTGTGTGAAGAGCACCAAAGGCATTTTTTTGTATCTGATCTATACATGTGTCCACAACGACTTGCAATATTATCACCAACATCTACAATCTAAATTTCTTCAGAGGGGCATATCTTTTTGTTTCAGCATTACTTGCAAAATCAGAACACCAAAAAAAGAGGTGAAATTTTATAATAGTCTCTTCATTATTATTATTTTGCAAATATTTGGAATGTGGAGGTTGATAGTAAAACAGGCAGTGGATTCAGAGATCACTAGTCACTAGTCCCAGATATTCCAAGGTTGGTCTGTCTCTCCCTCTGTAACACAGAGCAAGTCAATACAAGGCCAGGACCTGGAAGGGTAAAAATTAATAACATCTTTATAGCTTCAAATATTTTATAAGCTGATATGCAGAGGAGTTTCTTCATGTAATAACAAAATGGTTCTTCCTCTAAAATGTAGCACTGGTTATACCAGTATAAAAATGACAATGTCTGGGTATCTGAAAAGGCATTATAATTAGCTGACTGTGTGACACATAAATGATACTTCTTGAAAAAAAAGTGGAGTAACACTCTTGTTAAACCTACAGACACATTTGAGTATTCCCCAGTGTATCCACCATTGACATCCAAATTATTGTGCTTTTTCTGTCTGTATTCTGCAAGATCAACTGGAAATTGTTTTGTTACATCTTTATTATACTATCATCACTAGAGACTCCAATTTCAAATGGAAGGCCAAAAGAGTATAAATTTGTCTTTGAATGTCATATAATATCTACTGAATTATTCACTTGCCAGAGGATATTCACATGGTCTCTCACACATGAAAATCTGTGTGTTACTATTCCCAGGTCATCTAGACCACAGAAAAGTGAGTGCAAGTAGCCCCGAGACTTTCATACCACGTCACTATCCAGTAACAAATACAGTAGACTTGCCCTTGCTTTAAGATAGTAATAGAGAGAGATACAAAGCATTATGATTTCTGCTTGGTTTTCTGATTTCTCAGAGCTTTCTAGAGGAAGCATCCTATACAAAGCAGGACTCTACTTCTCATGTCCTCTGTTAAAGGAGAATGCCAGTGCTGCTGAGCTATGCTGCTCCTGTCTGCACCCTAAAAATTCTTCCCTCTCAATGGGCCATAGTGTGGAGTGGTAACAGAAAACTTTTGGTTCCTTCCAGCTATTTTTTGCAACGTGAGAAGTATATATACATGATGGGAAGCCTGAATTGTTTTCACTTCAGCATTTGACCACGTATCTAGCATGAATGGGAAAGCAGTAGATACAATAACTAGTGATATGGCATGTATCTGCAAAAAATAACAAATAATTCTATCAAAGAGCAGCAGTACACTTACACCACTTTCAGATTCCTTCTTCTACACTGTAGCAAACCTTTGTAAATAGAAACCTTGACAACATGGAACTACCATAATCCCTTACAGACCTGTGTAGTCAGTCCAGAGGTGCTTACAAAGCTCACTGTTTGGAAACCATTCATTTCTATGTTCACCTAACACCATGCATAGTAATGTCCTGGCTTGAGACTGAAACATTTAGGTGCAACTGAAATACAGCTAATCACCAGCATCACCACCTACATACCTATTTAATTATATCAAGCTAGAATTAGGCAGAAAAGAGACTGAAGAGTTAGTACCGTGCCAGCTCTTAAGATGCTTAGTCAGTTGTCTTTGTTTTTTTAATCTTCTTGCTGCCAGGAAAGCATCTCTTTGTTTAATGAAAATTGTTCATTTTGGTAATTAAAACAAAGTAGGTGTCTTGCAATTCTGAAATACACTGCACAAAGACAAAAGTTAAATGCTGCTTTCAAATAAAAACTTGAAGAGAAATTTTAGCCTGTGAGAAGGTGTAAAGAAAAATACACACGTTAATCTTACCAGCTGAAAATACTAAATTCTTCTTTACAAACTAGGCTAATACCTCTAGGAAGTTGAAGTGTTTACATATACACCCTACTTTTTGATGAACCCTACATAAAAGGAGATTCAAAACTAAAAATGCATGCAGCATTTTTTCTTTATACTAACAAAATTCCAATTAAAAAACCTATGGTCTTTTTAAAATAAATAAATAAATCTTTGGTTAAGGGCTTTTGCAGGCAGAATCCTTTTCTTGTGTTCATTGTTTTAAAATCATAGAAGTTTAACAAACTTCAATTACTCAATATCCACAAATGTATGTATCTAAACCACCAATCCTCAAAACACTTTCATTTATCCCTTAAAACATGTCTTCCCCTTCCACAAACACAAAACCCCTTCCCTTCCACAATGGGACCATTTCCAATCAGGACTTTAGGAGTAGTAGAAAATGATGGTCCTAAAAGCACACATCTGCATGCTTTAGATAGCATTTTTAATAGGTTTTTTATGAAGTAAGCAAAGATCAGCTTGAGTAGGAAGAAAGCCTCAACACTTATAAAGGAATAAACTTTCTTTTGCTTTCCCCACACCAGTCTTTCACCTTAAAAAAACCCCCACAAACATGCAGAAAAACATCAGGGTGGGGGTGGGTGGGAGGATGGGGTGTTGCCAGTTCACCACACCCTGATCCCAAGCAGAGCAGCGTGCTGGTGTGACTCCAGTGCTTTCAACGTACGGCAGCATTAAGTGCACAGAGTTAGACTGGAGACTATCCTTCTCCATATCCGTGAAGGGTGTCAGGGCAACACACTTCAGGGCAGAAGGACAGACAGATGAACAGAATTACTGTCAGATAAAATAAAGGAGACTTAAGAGGACAGGGCAAGGATCCAACACCCTTCATCAAGCTGAACTATGTCCTGGCACTCAAGTAACTTCACTGAAGTAAAAGGACTGCACCAGAGCAAGGCACTACTCAGTCAAAACAAATAAAAAACAAATGAAGAGGAAAAAAAAGTTTTATTTTCTCATTCTTTAGATTATCCAGGAAAGTAAATTATAGTAGGTCATGTCTTCTTGTTCATTATAGCTAAAGGTACCAGCAACAATCATATCAAAAGAAGTTAGTCCATCTACTGTAGTCAGAAGTGCATGAACAATTTATTTCTCTCCTTAACCTGATTCTGTACATGCTTGTTTAAGGTGTCACTGCACTGAGATGAAATTTAAGCAGAGTTAACATTGAAAATTTGCATATTTGTACTTGGCACTTGGCAATAGGAACACACTTTCCCTAAGCATTCTAATGACAAATAAAATATGAATACAATTTACACCAACAAGCCTTAGGTAGATTCGGGCTACCTACTCATGTCATAGCTCAGGAGCTCTAAAGAATTTTGGTATGTACCTACCCTGAGAGAAGTTCTGCTCTGCAATAGCTGCTGCCAATGACTGGTCTTCCCCCAGGGCTGCCCCCCATTGCCATTGGTCTCTGCAGCAGCAACAGCGCTCCAGGAATGGTCTGCAGCTTCCCACAGCCCTGCCCAGCCCAGGGCTCTGCCAATAGGCCCAATTCCCAGCTCAGACTCAGCCTGGATGGCCAGAGCAGGCCCAAGGTGAGACAGAACCAAAGGATGTGAAGTGTCCATTCTGGCAGCCACTGGAGAAGGCTGAGTTCTGCCTGCTGGTGAGTTTTGCAGGTTCTTCTGATAACACAAGAGCTGCTGCAGACACAGTATTCACAAAGCATCATCTCTCTGAAGGGTTACTCACACAACCCTAACATGGATCTGTCCCCACAGCCCTGCCCAGCCATCCTGGGACTGTGTCTGATCTCCCTTTCCCTCGCTCGGCCTGATCCTGAACCCCTGCACAGGGTGACCCCCAGTCAGGCCAGGGCACAGTCCCATCTTCTTTGGTTTTCAAACCTGACCTTCAAAAATTCTTCTTGTTTTGGACTGTCCCAGTCAGGTAGGTCCCTTTTCCTAGGATTTAGCTAACTCTTCTCTTCACCCAGTCCATGGATTTAACACAACACTTGTGAATAATGCATTGAGCACGTGTTGCTGCTGTGTAGCCTGGTCACAGACCAGAAACAGATCGAACAGTGCCCAGAAAGCTGCTGGCCACCCTGATGAAAGCTAAAAGCTGCTTAGGACAGGCTGAACTTCAAAAGAAAATGCATTACAAAAGCACAACTGTCTTAATTTCCAAAATATCACAGGAACACCACTTTGTTTTAGGAGGAACCAGAGTCTGCCCATTATGAAGTTGGGCACAGAACAGCTAAAAAACATCATATTAACCAGAGAAGTACTGAATGATGCTACTACAGACACCCACCTGTCCATGACTCCAAATCAAAATGAGGCAAAAAAACTTCAGAAGAATTGTTGCTGGAGACCAGCATTACAGATACAGGAAGTGGTGACTGACCTAGTTTAGGTTTGGCTAGTTCCTTATAACTTTTACAGAAGGCTTCAACCACTTGTTAAATTGAGAAAATACCTAATTGTGTCTAAAGACACAGAACATAATCAAACAGAGAGAGACACACACAAAAAGATGTTTTAAGAGAAAAGCAATCTACTTAATGTGGATGAGGTTTTTTTACATTTAATTTTTTGGTGTACAACAGTCTTTTAGTTCAGGAAAGAAGAATACAGTGTACAAACCAGATGTTAATCTTCATTGCTGAAGACTACTGAGTAGGTTGATGTTTGAGGAAGTGGTAATGTGAGAACCTGAAAGCCTCAAGAGCCTTTTACAATCTTAGCTCACTTAGCTTTGCACTCCTAACCCAGGGAAAGGATGCCCTCTGGAAAGCTAATTATCCCACTTCAGTTCCTATATTGTTCATCAGAGCCACTGAAAAGCTTCCTAGTAACCATAACCCACATGGAAATACACTGGTTCTGATTCTGAAGCAAATTTTACAAATACTTACTCTTGAAAAACATGACACTGTATTTTACTACTTTCTGCCCCAATACTGCTTAGGAGAGGTTTCTTCTCTTCACCAGCTCCCAGGTGGAACTGGCCATTTAAAAAGGTTTATTTTGGTGCCTTGCAAAGCAAGCTGTGAAGTGATAATGAGGCAGCAATGTGGCTCTCAGGTAGCATATTTGTTTAGCAGAGTCTTGTACCGTCTACATTTCACAAGCAGGAAGCCTGCTCTGTTGACAATGGCAGTTCCACAAATAGACATAGTCTTCTTGCCTCTTTTGATTATGTTTTCACTATGTGGTTTAATATAGCTATCACCTTAGAAAACATATCTAATGATCACAGCCACAAGCAAAATGCCACTGAGTGGGCTTTGCTTCAAGAAATTATTAAAGAAAGTGTATGCACCCCACAGAATGTTTTTCCTTAAACTTGTCACAGAGGTTATATTTTACACATTTCTAAGCATCAGTAACAAAAAAAGTAAATCCGAAGCTTTGTTCACCTGAAGAGCCTGCAAGATCATTCTTTTGGATTCTTCTAGAACAACTTCAGATTTTTTTGACACATTTGATAATAGCACTGGCTACCAGTTTTGGACTAATCCACCGCACCAAGAGCTTCCTTATTCATATTAGATGACTGTCCCTTGAATCCACTGTATCAAACCATTTCCTTTGATGTCTTCTGAAGACATTTCATTCTTAAAGACCAGCTCCAACTTCCTGTCTTCCCTTTCTCCACTACTTTCTCTAAAACCACCTGTGTCAAACATGTTTCAGATTCTGAAGAGTATAAATATAAACCACAAGTTTTAAGGCAAGTATTTCTGCTTTCATTCATAGTAAATGGTGGGACCTCAGCCATATTATACACCTGGTGAAAGAACTCTGAAAGGCCAAGACAGAGCTTTTTGTTTGTTCAGTAGAGTTGCCCTGCTTTTCCTGTAACTAGGGAAAGGTAACCTCGTTAAAAGGCTGTCACTGAAGTGACAGTGGTGCTCACTGTCCAAGGCTAGAATGAAGCAAGGCCTTACTCTCTTTGAGGACCACTTACATTATAAAGATATAGATATCTAGATATTATCCTGAAGCAGATCATCAGTTGGCACAATGCTGTGTCTGTTACAAGCCAACAGAAACCTGGTAACTAATTATCATCATTGTATACTGTTCATTCCTTTTTTCATTTTTATATGTAGATGCAGAGAAGACTGCATGATACATCTCATCCTCCCACATATTCATAGTAAGAAATTGTATTCCACGTGGACGTGGCTTGTGGCACAAGTTTGGGCACTGGCAGGAAAACCTGTTATAGGTTAGCAAGCTTCTATTTACATACACTTAGCATAGGTAATTGTCTTCTAAAGGATGAAAACAGACACAGCTACATGAAAGATAAAAGATGCAATATTTAATTGACATTTTCCATCTAAATTCATCTTTAAGAAGAATTTGTTTCCATAATCAGTATTTGAAAAGCACAGAGAAAAAGTATGTATAACACTAGAACCAATAGAGTCTTTTGAAGACAGTGCATCTTCTAAAGAAAAGCAGAAATTTCTATCAAAATCCAGTTTGATTCGATTCAGACACACTTAAAATTATAGCAAGTGTTTCACTGCTTTGCAGACAGAACAAGAAAATATGCTCACACGAAAGAAATATTGTTACGACATTTTATGTGTGTAGGCACGGGTTTCTGCGTATATATAAACCAAAGAGAATTTAGTCTTACTTCCATTACAGTCTTCTATCTTCCAGTGATGATACGCATCTTACATATGTTAACAGTTGGGCTCTGAAATACAACTGTTTAAAAGATCTGTGTTTCTTCATACTCAAAAACTTATCTTGATAAGAAAGGCCCAATTATTAAAAGCTTTTGATTCTAGCGCATGGTCCTTCAGCAAACAACCTTACCACAGGGTAAATTTATGTCTAATATAATTCCGATTAAACTAATAGGTCATAGTTAAGACCAACTTGATTCTATTCTTTCTGTAGGTAAACTGGTATATTTTGTAGGTAAACTCTGTATCTTTTGAAATATGTTTTCCATCAGTGAAATAACTGCACACAACAAGAGATGTCACAAATATGACAAATCAGAACACATCATATAATTCTCTTCATGGTGGGTACTTCCTACAGCTCCTCAAATGTCTTTAAAGGGTCCCTAGTTATGATCATCATTCTGAAAACCAATCAATGAACCAACCAACCAACCAAACCAGTCTACAGTACATGCTTTAGACAGCTTTACAGAACTTTCAGGCACAAATTCAGCATAACTTTCAATAGTGGTACATTAGAATAATAGGATCCTTTAATAAAAAAAAAATTGCAATTGTGTGATCTATAATTAATATGTGCATAAAAACAGGGCCTCTAGGGTAACATTTCACTATCTAGCTCAAGTAACATAAAAGCAAATACAAAGACAGAAATCAAGAAGTATAGTGGGTTTTATAAGTCCTGGAGTTGTTCACATAGGATCTACAGGTTTTTTAAATATATTTTTTTCATTCTCTCTTTTTAAATTATTCTGAATAAATGAAATATGCCTCCAACACAGTGAGCACACTGAGTTCTAGTTCCAGTTCATTCCAGCATTAGAGAAGTCTGAATGTTGTATGATCAAAGATCTTACCTTTAAGTCTTTTCTGAGATTGAAACACTTTCTCCCATCTATCAAAATACTGCCAGCAGAATCAAGCTGGTAATAATTTGTCAAAATATTTAATTTCAAAATGACTTTCAAATCAAGCCCAGCTCCTTGAGCTACTTAGAATAAACTGTCAAAGAGACAAAATATTTCCTGAAGACTTTGAAGGATTCGCTGTTCATGATAAAAGCATTAAAGCAAAAGACTAATGCAGGTAGTAACAGTGAAAACTGAGTTTCCATTTATTGCCTAAAGCTACAGTTTAACATATATAAATTATATAATGAAAATTACAATAGAGGCGCTAGGGAAACTATATATACCATCAGTCTCTTCATTTGCATCTCCTTAGGAAAAAAATACAAACAATAACAACAATAGGACACAACAACAAAAAACACACACTGAACTACACCCTGACAAAACAAAACAAAACAAAAAGCCCCAGAAAACAAAACAAGTAAAAACACTAGTCCATGAAGAATTTCAACAGCTATCCACTAGGAAAAAAGCAAAAATAAGAAATACACTTGTTTATGACTCTATTTTCATGCTTTTGATATACGCATTTTACAAACATAAAAGCCTTAAAGAATATTAAACCTACAAAGTTAAACACTCTGAAATCACAAAACTTTGGATTAGGATTATCTTTTGACACTTTAATTTGGCTGCTGTTTTTATATGCAGTATGGCAAAATCTGTAATTAATTGTTCTTATGCTACTTAAGATCCTCATATCAGGGATGAATGTTACTCATTTAACAAAAAGCTTTTATCGTATTTTTTTCCCTATTCAGTGATTAAGGTTCCAAACTCAGTTTATAGAACATTATCTACAGACTCCTTTGAAAGCAAAATTATTTTCTTTAATGAACTCGCTAAAAATTTTCAAGAAAATTACTTTGAAACACATTTTACCTTTTCAACATCCCTTGAGTACAAGAGAAACCCACTACAGATGTGGAGTGGAGACACCAGCTTCCTTTGCAGACCTATTTTCTTCCAGTCTGGCCTTTTGCACATAAGCTTCCCTCATCTGTAGCCCCACATTCATGACACTGCTCCCCTGTGCCAATCTCCTTGCCCACACAGCACCTCTACTAGTCCAACTCCCATGCCTAATACCCCTAATAATCTGTCTGGTACTGCTTCCATTCCCTGTGGATGATCTATTAGTGTGTCTACTTAATATAAAATGTCTTTACCTGCAAGTCTTTCAACTAAAATTTTACTCAGCCTAGACTATTGATTCTCCAAGTAGTAAATCTTTTCTGAGCTGGGAGACACTATCCATTGCAAAGAAGAAAAATAAAAGCCCTAAAACCAGGATATGTCTCATCACCATGATATTGCCTTATAAGCTCTTAGGTGGAATCTGAACCCCACCTCAGTCTGCCCAACATTGTGGGCACTGCATGGACCCTGGGGTCGTGCAGGACTCTTTCTACTTCTGCACAACACTGCAAGGTTGGGAGTTATTCCATGCAATTTAAAGGGGTCTCAAGAGTCCTTCCAAGCTATAGAAACCTCCCCAGTTTGTTTCCTATATCTTAGAATTGTATAAAAGTCATGTATCAGATCCTCTTGAAACACTCTTCCATCTCTATGCCTCATCTGAGTTCACCTCAGAAATAAACCAGAACTTTAAAAAGTCCTTGAAGAACTGCATTTTTTCTTTGTAAAAGACAAAGAAATCTTCAGCCATACCTTTAAGTTTGGGTTTTGCAAAACCTTCTACCATGTATCAAGAGGGGCAGAGCAGGACAGAGGTAAATGTCTTTCCCTGAATCTCCATGTAGAGGACTCCCAGCTATTTCACACAATATGAGATTCCCCATAGATTTTTTTTTCTTTTTAAAAACATAGTGCTTTTTAACTTTTCCTGTATTTTCCTCCTATAGTTACATACACAGATTTCCTAACAACCTCCTGTGAAAGCACCTAAAGTGTAAAGAAAGATCAAAACAAAAGCCAACAAAAAAGGCTGGACTCTCAGGTTTGACTTTAAGAAACAGTAGTGAGAAGAAATTCTCTCTTTAATGGCACTATCAAAAAAAGTTCCTGTAATGATACAACTTCCACACTGCTCTTCAGAAGCACATCTAATCATGTGTGACTCCATATGCATTGTTCCATAAAATCTCTGTGCCAGGGGTATGTTGTATTTTATTTTATTTTTTAATTTGGGATGGGTGAGGGAAGGATGTTAAGAGAGCCAAAGCAAGGCTTTAGTTATTCACGTGAAATAGGTACTCTGAGAACTCCAGAGTGAAAGCAATGCGTGCAAGTGTTTATATTTCCACTATCCGTAGAAGGAACGAACCTGTAGTATACAGCATAAGGTCCATGGAAGCAGGATTTGACCTTCAAGCTATGGAAGCTTTATTTTAGATGAGCCTTACCCTAATATATCACTGAAACAGACAGTACAAGAAATGACATAGGTTTTGCTACTGAAGTCTAACTTGTCTAGTACAGCAGATTTTGAAAGACACAATAAAGCTAATCCGGTTTTGCAACTTCCATCAAACAGTAGTTTTCTGTTAAACCTATTTATTCTTACATATTACTTTCTGAGAATCACATTGGAAGAGAAAGAAAAACAGGAAGTGTAACTGACTCAATCAAAATGCTTCATTTCCCTGAAAGCGGTCAGATTTTTAAGTTCTTGCAAAAGCTGCTTATAGCTATGTATTTTATTTAAATAAAGTATTTTTTTATAAGCAGGTAAGAGGATTAAACAACATACAGGCCAGCATACTTGTGTCTCAGCTATATTTTCAAAAAGATCAGCTTAAGTAGATATTTAAATGTTTTTCAAAATACTATATATTTTACTCTTCTCCATACGGAGCCATCTATCTGAACAGTGAACTGCTGAATTCAGCCTAAGATGCTGTTGGCCCTTCTTGCTTCGAGGGCACATTGCTGGCTTTTGTTCAGCTTGTCCACCAGAACCCCCAGGTCCTTTTCTGCAAAGCTTCTTCCCAGACAGCTGGTCCGCAACCAGTGTTGCCGAGTGTGGTTATTTCTCCCCAGGGGGAATTTCAACAAAGAGAAATGCAAAGTCCTGCATGAGATTTCTGTTGGTCTATTTCTCCAACCTGTCAAGACCCTTAATGAATCTTTTAAGCAGTACTGGCACCAATTATCAACCCCTAAGGCACTTGACTAGCTACTGGCCTCCAGATGGACCTTGGGCTGCAGATTACAACCCTTTTGAGCCTGACAGCGCAGCCTGTTTCCAAGTCCACCTCACTGTTCACTTATCTATCCATGAGAATATTATAGGAGACAGTGCAGAAAGTCTTACTGAATCAGGGTGAGACAACATCCACTGCTCTTCATTCACCCATTTTGCTAGTCATTTAATTGCAGAAGGCTGGTCAAGAAGGTTGATCAAACATGACTGTCCTTTATAAATCCATACTGACTAATCCCAATCACCTTCTTTTCTTATGTTTAGAAGTGATTTCCAGTATTATTTGCTCCATTACCCTCAGAGGGATCAAGTTGAAGATGACCACCCTGTAGTTCTCTATAGTCTCTTCACTGTCTTCATGAACACAGGAATGACATTTGCTTTCTCTCAGTTCTCAGGAACCTCTCCCAAATATCACAACCTTTTAAGGATAACTACGAGTAGCCTTTACAGCAGTAGCCTTAACACTCATGTGTGCATTCCTTCCACTCCCATAGATTTTTATGTGTCCAGTTTGTTCAAGTTCTCCAATCCTTTACTGGGGTTCGGTCTTCAGTGCTCCAGATTCCCGAAGGTCAGTCTGACCAATAAAGACAGAAGTGAAGAAGGTATTGAGTACTTCAGCCTTTTCCATGTTCCCTCTCATCAGATTCCTTAAGCCATTCAGTAGTGGGCTCACATTTCCCTTGGTCTTCCTTCTGTGGCTGATACACCTGTGGAAGATCTCATTGCTCTGGTTCTTAACATACCTTGCCAGATTCAACTCCAGGTGAGCTTTCACAGAATCACAGAGCTTTGGCTTTGCTAACCCAGTATCTTGCTACTACTCCTAAGTCATCTGTCCCTGCTTTGACCTCATGTATGCTTCCTTTTTATGTCTGATTTCTGTTAGGAGCTCCTTGTTCATGCATGTAGGCCTCCAAGCACTTTTGCTTAACTATCTAGACATCAGAATGGATTGCTGCTGAGGCTGAAGGAGAACCTTAAAAAATCAACCAGCTTTTATTGACCACTCTTCTCTCTTGGACCCTATCTATTTTACTTGTGGTGTAGGTTGGTATCAGGGCTGTGCCTGTATGCACACCCAGTGCATATGAGTCCTTAATTCCCTGGATGTGCCAGGAACTCCCCAGGTAGCTCTCTACAGAGGTGAGATAAGAGGACTTACTTGCAACTCTAGTTACAAATACTTAAATATTCAACTAATTGCTAAAGGAGCTTGCCATGTGGATGGTTCTAATGATTTCCCCAGGCAGATCCTGCTGTGCCTCAGCAAACTCATCTGTATCAATGCACTGATTTAACATTTTGAATGGAGTCTCTGGCCATTCCAGAGTGACACTTGGGCAGTTTCTGTAGCAGAATTAACCAAATTGTTCATAGATTAGACACTTGCAAATAGTAAGTTGTTCCTCTGGATGAAGAAATGGTCACATACAACATTTCTTGTAGTTAAAATTATTTAGAGATGATTTGTACACAGTTGAAGATCTTCTATAGCAAAGGATCATGCATGTGTTAGAGAGGCCACATAGGGCCACAGGTCAGCTGGGTTATAAGAATTCAGTTGAATTGTGTTTTGTGGAGTCTCATGCAGTTCAGCTGAAGACTCTGTTGCAAGGACCCACCATCCTGATGAGCAACTCATCACTTTGTTCAAGAGATTTGACTGTTGTGGGAGTCTGAGCAATGGGACAGTCCAATACTGTGTTTTTTTCTTTTCACTGTGTGAGTCCATGACTTGAAAAGCCATCACTGGCCACAGACCTTTCATAATTTATGAATTTTGTTTATTTACCAGTATCAATAGTTTGGAGGCCTGAAATGTCAATGTGGATAAAGAAATACAGCCACTGATACAGGAACTGTTATTGCCAGCATATGCTACAGGTGCAGTCAGTAATCCAGACCAAAGAATTAACGTGATCAAAATTTGCATATAGAAAGAATAAATTGCACCTCTGTAATATTTCTCTCTGTGTTCTACACATATACTACTATGCTGTTATGAAAAATGAATACACCACCACATGCATACAAAGTACTTTAAGCATAGACTTAAAAGGCAAACGCAATCAAAGCAAATTCATTTTGCACTGAGTTTTAAGGACATCGTTGCCTTTATAAAAAAACCTCACAGCCACCATCTTGGCATCTGTGTTGAGACAGTTGATGGATATGTGATTACATGAAGAAAATAACTAGAAGAACTCTGTAATCATTACACAAGTATTTACATAAAACATTCATAGTTCTGAAAAAAATGCCCTTTCTTTTATGAATGCATCTTTTCAGCCTTGTCCTGCTCTACTCCTGACAATGCTCACACACACACCCACACAAAAAAAGTTGTGTAACAAATAATAAAGTCAACATTTTTTAAAAAAGATAACAGAGTACATAGACAGATTTCAACATGTGTTGCCACAGGTGGTCTTTCCTAGTTGGTTTATTTCACTTTTAGTAATTTTTAAGTTCTTGAAAAGCCCTCCATGCATAGTTCAGGTCTCCATTTCTGACAAATAAATACCTGAGTAATAGTTTGGGAAAAAAAAAAGGAAAAAAAAGAAAAAAAAAAGAAAAAGGAAAAAAAATAGTGTTATTGTAGTAATCTATTATTGATAATGTTAGTATATTCACTGAAATAATTTAGTTCCAATTTAAAATTTATTTTACAAATCCAAAGTCAAAAGAAACTGTAGACAGAAAAAACTATTTAAATTAGTAAGAGTAGCTATATTGTGAAATACTGTTGGGAATAAAAATGATTGTTCACACACACTGAACCCAGAGACGCACAGATTTGATACAGTCAATGTAAAGAAAATCTTTATGTAAATTCCAGTTCCTTTACCAGCTTTCACCATAATCTTTTATATTGTAGTATACAACCCAAAAAAATAAAAAATGAGTGGTTTTGGCAGCATTGAGATGGGTCCAATGATATTTCAACTCTTCTACAGTAGTGCAAATCACCTTATGAAATTGCAACCCTGAATGCTGAAATAGCATTATAATAAATAATTATGGCATTTGTGTGCTTTTAAAAACAAACAAATAAAACACTGCAACAGCTGTGTTGATCCACATTTAGAAAAATCTCTACCTACAGCATGAAAGTAAAATTTTTCTCTGATAAAACCTGACACTTAGACATTTATTACTGTAGATGATTTTGCAAGATTTAATTAGCTAATCCTTCAGATGTATTTTGAGGCCTGCGTACCAATTCATGTATTTCAGTGCTGTTGGCTTTCACTGGATTAATCTATTAAGGAGAAAGCACATATTTACTGAATGACAAATTATTTTGCCACAGTAACCATCTTGGAAAATCCATTGTTCAGAATAATTTTGTGATATAAATATGAAGCAAGTAATATTGTTTTAAATGCTTTGGCATTGTGCTTATTTGCATCTCTAAATCAGGTAAGAAATTTGGTTGCTCACTGTCAAGTTTATGAACAATTTAAAGACATTTTCAATATCTATTCCCATTAAAGGCAATTAGATTAGGGAAGAAAACATAAGTGGTTATGCCCAAAGTGGTATTTTTAAGAATGGTAAAAAAGATAAATCCAAAGTGAAATGACAGAATGGCCCTATTTAGGAAGGAGTGTTCCATTCTCTGTCATTATCAAGCAGGGAATGGGTCTCTGGTGTGAAAGATGGAATAAGTAACACAGTTTTGAGATTTCAGAGCATATAAAATGTAGTGCAGACAAGTATTAGTCAAACACAGATGTCACATATTAACTGTAATCCAGTATTACATTCCTTATTACATTAATAGATAAAGAGGAATGAAAGAGAAAGAAGGCAAGCAAATAATAAACCCCCTTCTCTGCACGCTTCTAGTCATTCAATTAAAACAGCTCTCATGAGGACTGATAATATGCATCCCAAACATCTGCTATCTGACTCTGTTCACACTAGTGCAAGAAGTAACTTTGAGGAAAAAATGCAAAACATATCTATGTATAATTGCTATCAACCATCTTTAAAAAAACCTGAAAGATGGCACTCTCAGAAACATCCTATAGGAAGCATGATGTAGAAATCCTTAGAAGTATTTCTTTATCACAAACACATATATCGCTATACCAAAAGTACTAATAAATCAACTTTGAATTTTCTCACTAAAAAAAAATCTATTGTATGCAACACTCGAAAATACGTTTTTTATTTGTTAAAAATTAGAATTAATGTCTCATTAAAATTTATTTCAGAAAATCATAGAATGCTTTGAGTTGGAAGGGACCTTTAAAGGTCATACAGTCCAACCCTCCTGCAGTAGGCAGGGACATCTTCAAGTAGATCATGCAGCTCAAAGCCCCATTCAAACTGACCTGGAATGTCTCCAGGAATGGGGGCATCTACCACCTCTCTGGGCAGACTGCTCCAGTGTTTCACCACCCTCACTATAAAAAATGTCTTCCTTACATCTAGTCTGAATCTACCCTCTTTTAGTTTAAATCCATTACCTCCCCATCCTGTCACAACCAGCCCTGTTAAAAAGACTGTCCCCATCTTTCTTATAGGCTCCCTTTAAGTACTAAAAGGCCACAATAAAGTCTCCCCAAGAGCCTTCTCTTCTCCAGGCTGAACACCCCCAACTCTCTCAGCCTTTCCTCACAGGAGAGGTGTTCCAGCCTCTCCAGGTCCATTCCCTTCTTCTTCTGAGGACTCCCAGAGCTGGACACAGTACTCCAGGTGAGGTCTCATCAGAGCAGAGTAGAGCAGCAGAATCACCTCCCTTGACCTGCTGGCCACTCTTCTTTTGTTACAGCCCAGGACATGGTTGGTCTTCTGGGCTGCAAGTGCACATTGCCAGCTCATGTCCAGCTTTTCATCCAGCAGTACTCCCAAGTCCTTATCTGCAGGACTGCCCTCAATCCCATCATGCCTCAGTCTGGGGACAATGACAATTTCTTACTATTAAAATATTTATGGAACAAGTTTGCAGGCATGACACTGAATACGTAAGAAAATATATTTAAGCTGATGCTGCAAAGAAAAGAGACAGACCTCAGTCAGCAGGAACAAACCCACAACCTGTTGCTGCCCAGTGGAAATGGCAAAGTTACACACCAGTATAACCCAGACAATAAAGTACAGGGCTGCCCACAATGCTTTATTCATTCAGATTTGTTACTCACCAAGTCGGGAAAATTGGGAACCGTTACCCTAAACAGGCCAAAGACTGAAGTGATAGGATTGTTCCATTAGGACAGCATTTTATTTTACTTCATTAACTTTGCCTTATTCAATTTTGTCAGGCCTTCAGTCCAGCTTTGCTATTAAATATGTTCATCATTTACTACACTTACATCACATTGCTATAAGCAAGTCTAGCACCTGAATTCAGAAAGGGCAGAATCCCAAACTATTAACAATTAGTTTGTACTTTTGTAGCTTCATAAGCCTTTAAAGCCACAAAGCTGTAAAGTTTACTTTTAATTACAAAAGGCAGCATCAAGAATTTATTACAGAAATCTTTATGACTCTTTATGTGACCTACCCACTAATTGGGATTTACACATCCTCATCTCAGGCAAATTCTGGTGGTAATAGACAGGTCTCACCCACCAATGTCCCACTTGTAGCAGTGCAGAAGATTTTTTTCTTTCAGTTTTTTTGGTGTTTTGGGGTTTTTTTAAGACGTTACGCATCAGCCCTGAAATTCAAGGCAAGAAATGGAACAACTGCCAACTTTTGCTGCTAAAATTTCTCTTCAGGGAAGCACTGTCTTTCCTTCAGTTATTGAATATTTGGAATGAGAAATATTTAGGAAATCCATCAACAATTCCAAGATGAATATATATTATCCCATTAGCAAATGTTCTGCTTTGTGGCAAGGGCAGATAAAGAAAACAGGAATTGCAGAGTCCTTTCCAAACTACCTTGCTCCAACTGCAGTCTGGATGGAAGGCTGCTGTTCATTTCTGTTCTGCTTGCCCATGGGTCTTCCCTAACTAGGAGCATCACCCACAGTAATTAGTTACTTTTGCCTTTTGGGGACACAATTGTTTAGGCCCTGCTAACTATTAAGTGTTGTACAGAAATCAGAAAATTAGTAATAACCAAAAGCTTGCTTTAGTAACGGAAAACTTGTTAGGCTCTGTTTCTGCCACCTGACTTCAAAAGGAGGGTGGCAGGGAAGAAAAGGATTTGTATGCAAACAGAAATAAGCTATTGGTACAGCACAACAGTTGAGTGTGGATTCATTAAGCAGGGCTGCATCTGAGGACTAAATTAGGCATAGGGAATAGAAGAGAAAAAAATCTGTATCTTAAAATGTGATAGGGTCCATTTACGCTCCTAGATGAGATTACTTTGCTCTACAATACATTACCCAAAGGCACTTCCAAAACCAAGGGAGGATATTAGATGGCGTTAATCAGAACTTTTTGTCTAAGTAGGTCAAATGTTGAAACAAATTTTGAAATCTTATGCACTGTTAAAAAAAACCATAAAAATCTCCTGAAAGCAGTACAGCTAAGGTGCTAATCACTGTCTAAAATATAAAAACCTTCTGCATAAACATTAAATGTAGCACTTTAAAATGCACAGTCACACACCTGAGGCTGTTCTTTCACTGTCATTTTAATTCAGTTTTTAACAACCAACTGAATTTTAATAAGATGAATTACTTTATTAGCATATATAGTTGTTTAACTTCACAAAGATTGACTTGCTTAACATTTAATTTTTTCTGAAATCAAGACATCCCCAGTTCCAAACGGTCAGGCATATTTAGAATTTAGGAATAGGTTCTTTCTTTAGAAGAAATTTAATAAGCCAAGACAGGATTGGGGTTTTTTTCTCAGTTTATTTACAATAGGCATATTGTATCTTTGAATAGCTTTGACTGATAATGAGGCATCATGGGAATGACAGTGAAGGTACTAGCAAAACTAAAGGAGAAATAGCTTTACTGTCAAACTTCAGTACAGACAATTCTGACTTCAGGTTTCAGGCACACACAGCTTACAAACTGTCCTATATGTACTGTCCTGTACTGCATATAACCTTGCAAATGAAGTAACTAAAAACCTCTTTAGTAAAGTATGTTTTCTAGCCATTATTCTAAAGCTTAATTGAAGATTATCCACTATTATCTTCATGTCTTCTTTTGAAATTCAGAATTAAAGTACATACAAGTTCACGGATAGGTACAGAAGTTGCCATGGATGTAAATGGAAATACCATTAACCTCTCTGAAGGCACATGAAATAAAACTCTGTCTGCCTCCTGGGCTAACCGAAAGCTGTTTAACTGCAATTAGGACAGCACAGAACCCTTGCTGCTACGAAACAGGCTGAATTAGCTTGGGCAGAGTACCAGCACAGCTTTCTGTAGTCTCTGGATGCAGATAGAATCATTTGCAGCAGGGAAACACTAAACTCACATCTCTCTAAAATGGACATATTGACTTACTGTTGTTTACAGCTGTAAGTGAAGAACTAGGATTATGAATTTTCCTGAAGTATATCTGATCAGATTAATCAAATCTTAAAAACAGATAAAATGTGAAATAGTATTTATTTTATTTAAAATGAGATGGAAATAAATGGGTAACTTTCTGGGGAATACAATACTGTATTTTGGTTTTGACAATAGAGCCAAAGTAGCTTCCTGAACCAAGAGAGATTTATAAAGTCTGCTTTACCACCTAAAATAGTAGCTTAGTAATGCACTGTATCAAAAGTGCTACAAACTGTGCTTCATCAAGAGCTTCACATAAATGAAAGACATTTTTTTAGCTGTTCATGAGTTCAGAGGGATTTTTTAGTATATAATTTTGAAGGGTATTTTTGTTTTATATGGGAATTAAGAAAAATTCTGGATTGACAAGAAAACAGCTTGTCAAACACGTTATTTTGTTTTATGGAAAATGTAATCAAATACTATACTTGCATGCAGATTTCCCTGTTAATGTAATTCCTTGCAAATAAAACAGTAGATTACCAAAATCAGCATATAATCACATAAAACCAAGGACAGAGCCTAGGATGCTATCACAGAAGGAACAGATTATCAGTGAAGAGCACTTGAAGGAAGAGGGTTCTTGAAAAATTACATGATCCTACCTACATACACAACCTAACATTACTATCCAAGTGAAGGTTTGGTTTGTTTATTTTCTTCACAAACATAGCCTGTAGGCTGTACATGACTGTTGGCTATGTGTAGTAATAACATAAAATGTCATTTTTAAGCCCAAGTTAAATTCTGGAATGATTCCATACTTCCCCCCTCAAGTTAACTTATTATGAGTCAATTCAAGGCACAAATCTGGGTTTATAAAATAGTATGTAGGCTTCTACATATTTGTTCTGGTCTAGAGGAATGTGTTCAAGCATGAAAAATGACCGAAGTTAATTAGCAAGTAACTAATTTAAGGAAGAACAGTCTTCAGCAAGCACACTCCAAGTTTTGTCATGCCTTCACAGAAAATAAAGTATCTCTCCTTATTCAAACGTCACACTAAGTATTCCTAGTAGACATGCACAATGTTAGAGAGAGAAGAGTTTGAGTATAAACCATAAATATTCATTAAGGAACTATTGCATGACCTTTTCAGACAAATGTATGCCTGAGAAAAGATTATATTCTTTAGAATTCTTGCCAATTTATTATTAAACATTATTTGACTGTATGTAACATTTCTAAATGCAGCAATTCAGAGTGAGTGAGTACATAAAAAGATAAATCTGGTTCACAGTCTAAAATCTTCTTCACAGTCTGGGAAAACACTACAACAGGGAAAAAATTCGTAAGAAAAGTCTTCATCTGTCAGTCAAAGATTTTCTTGGCATAACTTCAAAACTTTACTCCCACTTTGCTATACGTTTTGATATAAAAGTTCATCCTCTCAAATCATCATGTTAGACTAAGCTAGCAATCTTGATAGAATATCTGCAAACAGAAGTCTGTAAGAAAGTAAAAAATGGTTACAACCTCCAAAACATATTTACGACCTCACACCTTAAAATTCAGAGTTTTGTTTATTCTTAAATACCACGTTCATCTGTCTAAAATAGTTTGCTTATGGACCCTTTTTCTTTAATTCTCTCCCTGTAAAGAGAGATATGAAACTGGAATCATAATACCAAACGGGAAATGAATAATGCTGTTCACAGTGATTCAACAAACTCCACTATTTACTTCAAATTATTTATGCAGTGAATATTATCTGCTGTATGAAAACAATGTATTAAGCCCTGCAAATTTGTCTTATTTCTACAAAATGCATACAATTTCCAAGTAGATTCCCTATAAAAGAAAGAAAAATAAATCTTCTGAGTCATAGGACCACTTCTTAAATATAATGACACCAGTAACAATCTTTTGCATGACAAAGACTTGACAAATAAGAAGTTAATCAAAATCTACAGTTACCAGGATTATAAATTACACAATCATCAGCAGCATTGCTTTCATTTACAAAGCCAAAAGTGGTTATAAATAATTAAATGAGAGCTGTACTAGAGTAACAGCCTTGATTAAGAGTATCAAATTAGCAAGCTGAGCATAATTCAAAAATTGTAACAGCACTAAGGAGAGGTCATATTGATAATAATTGTCAGCATCTGCTACTGCACTGCTCCAGCTGTAAATACAGGGCTTTTTAAGCTTTCCTCGTGAGTTGTACACTCCTGCTTCCTCTACTTCCAAATACAGATGTGCAATGATCATGCCTCATACAAGAGTATATGATGAAAAAACACAATTGAGAATAATGATTTACTACTTTTTATGATATAAGAGAAGTGCCATTCTAGACAGAAACTCAAACAGGACAAATGTTTTCCAGACTTTATTAAAATAGTCTCAAGTTGTTCTTTGACAATTTTAACTCTGGTCCTACAGAATTTCTGTATACTATTCAAACTAATTCTGTTACATTTCATTTTCCAACACCAGGTAGAAAATTGGATCAACAAAATCAATCCTACTATTCACTGAATTGTATTATTCAAAAATCTCTATTAACTCCTGAAACTTACACGGCCAGAACAGTATGTTGACACTATCTGAGCTACAAAACAAGGAACTTTGAAGGTTAAGAGAAGTTTTATAAATATAAGAAGCTTTTTTAAATATCAAACTCCACCTTTATTCTAAACATGACTGAATTTATATATCATATAAACACTCAGGCACTGAAGGTGGGAGTGCACCATGGAACTGATACAAAATTCTAATCATGGCCCACATGTCACTTTATCTCCACAGTAACTAACTACAGAAGGTGACAAAGACTGCACTTTCCAAATACCTATGATGGGGAGGGTGATTACAGATGGATGCAGCAAAGGAATGTGCAATTACCAGAGAGACATTCCAATGGAGTTCCTATGTATCTTCTGCTATAAACTGTGAAATCCTAGATAGCTTTGTTTCTTCCATGAAACAACTCCAGAAACAACTACATAAATAGTGCAATACTAAAAATTTTCCCTCACCATTCCTCCTTCTGATCTCCTCCCACCTACAGTAGTATTACCTGATCAGATTTTACAAACATTATTTAAAATATCCTACATACTGCCCCCCCACCCCCACCCCCCTCCCAGAGCAGTGGTTAGAAACTGACTTGCACTATATTTAATGTCG
>JANHGN010026583.1:43546-54117 GCA_024605025.1 Megaceryle maxima | reverse complement strand
AATTGTTGGTAGGGGTAGTCTTGTGTGTGTTTTTTTTTTTTTTTTTTTTTTTTTCCCCCCCCCTCTTGCTCATTCATGGAAGAGAAAGGGTTGTTCATTGTGGAACAGATGAGTTGCATGAGTTTTAATAGAGATCTGCTGGCTCTAGCCATGACAAGCACCTTATTGCATTACAAGTGTAACATATGTTTTACGATACACTTGCTGTGCTTCATTGGGCCTCAAAGTGCAACGTGTCCTTCTTCCAAATCTGATTTCTAATGACTATGTTAGAGTGGGAACTTTGCTAACTTTGCTGAGCTACATGCATGCAAAAGCATGATTTCCACATGCCTGTGAAAGGTTTTAGGATGTCCTTGACTGCTTTTGCTATGCAAGCTACTTACGGATATTTACTTTCCTCTTGGCTATTGGGAGATCACCTGCAGCAGTAAAAAATGATACTTCTTTAGTGGAATAGAATCTCATGCTATTATTTTATGGCAGTTTTTCACGTTGTCTCCAAGCACTGACAGTACAGTAACTTTGTTTCAAGACTTCACCATCTTAATTTTATATTCTGTATGTACACTGCTGAAGGAATGCTAATCATCCAAGGTGGATATTGGATTAAATGGAAGTACAACAGTGAAAAGTTATTGTTTCTGATAGCAAAGTGACTAGTTGGCATTCTGGAGAGATTCTGATTTTTATTCCATTGTCTGTTGAACTCTGTAAAATGCTAATTGTAATTGAGTCCTGGAAATGTATACACAGTAGGTGAGGCTGAATCAGGATTGATAGTTTCAGTATAGCTAAGTTTATGAAGTGAATAGAGTGTTGCCATATTAAAGCTTTGCATATCTACTGCCAACAGATGGGTTACCTTATATTTGCATTGTTCTCTAGGTAGTACTTGCATCTGCTCAAACTTAAAAGGCTTCTGACCTTAGTGTTTAAAAAAAAAAACCCAACCCCACAACAAAAAAACCCCACCAACACCCCCACCCCAGAGCCTTCCAAAACTCCAACAAAACAATAACAGCAACAAAATTTAAAACTTTTTCTGAGCTCTAAATCTCATTTGCTTCAAAAAAGTAGTTTTTCAATTATGATTGCTCATGAGAAGTTGACCTCTTAAATCTATAAGAAATATTTGGAATCTTTTTAATTACCATTAATTGTATCAAGCTAATTGAGACATTTTACTATAGAATGCTGGAATCAACTGCTGAATGCATTGCAGTCTCTCTTTTTTTTTTTTCCTTTACCTGTTCTAGATTAATCACTTTACTGTTGAGGCTTATTATGATGGCTTAGTGAGTCTGACCAAAAACGAGGCCAAGTTTTTCATCCTCATAGCAGACTTGTTAAGCAGTCAAGTGTAAATTTTGTTGCTCAGTTCTTTTCCTGGCCTGATTTTCCTATTGGCTTCTCCTCCTTCCTTGAATTTAAGGAATGAATTGAATGGGATGAAAGAAGGGTAAGGTAGATACCTGTCTGGGAGATGACTACTACTTTCTGGAAAAGATGGATCAGGAAAAGCTGATATAATGAACAAATGCTGTCTTTGCATTTCTGAAGTTGGAGGTTTTGTCTATGAAAGGAGCATACTATTATTTTTTTTTTTTTTTTAATCAGGGTCACTAGTAATAAACCATTTAAAATGTGGGCTTGCATTTACACTTGATCAGCATTTTCCATAAACAAATTACAAGATGGTTTACAGTGCTGGATGCTTAATGTGGTGTCCTTAAGAATCCCTTACTTGTATTGATTTATCTTTTCTCATTTTATCTTCTGCTGTTGTGTCTCTTCCCTATACCTATAGCTGTGCCAAGCACAGCATACTCTGGAGTGTTGGACAGTGCAACACTACTATTCGACACTTTTTTGTCTCTTGCTGGTTACACACGTGGCTCTGGATCTCAGTGTGACTGAAACAGTTCTTCCTTTCCCCTTTCTGCTTTCTCCTTTCAGCTTTTACTTAATATTTTTTTTCTATGCACTGCAGTCTTTTTGGGCAAAATGGGAGTTTTATGGTGTTAGAGTAGGTAGTTCAGGTTCATTTTTGATAAATGTATTTGCTGACAGTGGTCTGATTTGCTTGGAAAAAATGTATTTCTGGTGTGATGCAATGTGAACAATTCACTAATACTTCTCTTCCCTTTCTGCTTCAGATAGTCGTTTGGAAGAGATACAGTGACTTTAAGAAACTGCACAAAGATCTCTGGCAAATTCATAAAAACCTATGCAGACACACAGAACTCTTTCCACCTTTTGCCAAAGCAATAGTATTTGGTAAGTATAGTTTGTTCCTGACTTTCTGAAATTCTTTGATAACTCAATATCTATAAATTCCAGCTGCATGGAACTCTTCTCAGTGGGCTTTTACGGCTCAGTGTTTTGGTTTGTTGTGTCTCTCTTTTAGGTGTGCTAGTATCATAGCTGGTTAGTTGTATTTATTTTTGACAGGCATAGTTATGTTCTTGCTTCCACACTCAAGATATTAGCTCAAATATTTATTTATGTATATGTTCTATACCTTTGCAATGTGCATTCTCTGCTTTCGGGACCACAGAGTCTACATTAGCTTTGTGAATAGCATTTGAACAGTGAACAAAGATTTTCATATATGAGCAGTCTGAGTTTGAATGATGAGTTATGTAAAGTATCAAGTGTTTGTTGCAGAGGAGAATTTTTTTATTTTGGGAATTTGATTGTAATTATCAATTGTATCTAGTTAGGCTTTTGAGATCAGTTTTACATACAGCAGTTGGCAATTTCACCAAAACACCCTGTAAGAGGATTATTGCTGCCATCCAGTGAGACCTAGACAGGCTGGAGAGTTGGGTAGGGAGAAACTTAGTGAAATATAACAACGGCAAGTGTAGTCTTGCATCTGGGAAAGAACAACCAGAAGGTACCCAGTATAGGTTGGGGACTGACCTGTTGGAAAGCAGCATAGGGGAAAAGGACCTGGGTGTCCTGGTGGACAGCAAGATGACCATGAGCCAGCAGTGTGTCCTTGTGGCGAAGGAGGCCGTCCTGGGGTGTATTAAAAAGGGTGTGGTTAGTAGGTCGAGAGGGGTTCTCCTCCCCTTTGATTCTGCCCTGTTGAGGCCACAGCTGGAATATTGTGTCCAGTTCTGGTCCCCTCAGTTCAAGAAGGACAGAGAACTGCATGAAGGAGTCTAGCGTAGAGCCACAAAGATGATTTAAGGGAGTGGAACATCTCCCTTTAGAGTGAAGGCTGAGGGAGCTGGGTCTTGGAGAAGACTTGGAGAAGAGGAGACTGAAGGGTGACCTCATTAATGTTTATACATATGTAAAAGGTGAGTGTCAGGAGGATGAAGCCAGACTCTTCTCAGTGACACCCAGGGATAGGACAAGGGGCAGTGTGTGCAATATGGAACACAGGAGGTTCCATGTAAATGTAAGAAGCTTTTTCATGGTGAGGGTGACAGAACACTGGAACAGGCGGCCCAGGGAGGTTGTGGCGTCTCCTTCTCTGAAGACATTCGAAACCCACCTGGATGTGTTCTTGTGTGATCTAATCTAGGTGATCCTGCTCTGGCAGGGGGGTTGGACTAGATGATCTTTCAAGGTCCCTTCCAGCCCTGAGCATTCTGTGATTGTGATTATGTGAAAAATACATGGCAAAAAGTAGCTAGGTCTTAAAAGCCAAAGGTCTTAACGTAAACCTGATGTATGTCATCATGAATGAACTATAGGTGGACTTTCAGTGAAGTGGTATGACTCCATACAGAACTCCACCTACCACACTTTTTCTAGCGATGTTGTGTTTATTTTAGTAGTGTGTGTTTGGTGGTTTGTGGTTTTTTTTTTTTTTTTTTTTTTTGCACGTGTTCTCTGTGTTCAGCACAAAGTGTTGCTGGTGGTTTCTTTTGCGTGCATACACCAGATGATATCCAGTGGGTTTTTTAAGTGTTTTGCAGACTTTTTAATGTGTCCAGCATGTTTGGTGTCTGTTTCATATCTGCCTGCCACGTGCTTTGTGAGCATTTCTGAGGTGTTGCTAGTTATCTGGAATGGGTTTGGTGTTTGGCATTTCTTTGCATGCATCTCTTATGTACTCTCTTTTGTTTTGGTTTTGGGTGAGCTTCTTGGTTTCTGAAGTGCTTATGGGGTTGTTAAGGCATTTCCATGCAGTTGGAATTTTTCTAGTGTGGTGTATTTTTTTTTCCCATTTAGCCATATCACTGAAATGAGAAATACCTGCAGATGTGAACACATTTTTTATAAACATAAAATTTTAGTGTGAGCTGATTTTACAGATCAGTTTCCAGCTGTTGTTGGCTTATGGCTTTTACAAAACTTGTGTATCTTGGTTCAAGCCCATGAACAAAGTGTCATCTGAAGTCCAGTTATCATTTAACTGAATTTTGAGATGTTGATCTAATATCCTTGCTTCTATGTATCATAACAAGAAACACAAATGCAGTACTGATCATGGAAGTGAGAGCATAGTAGGATGTGCCTATCTGGGAATGCCATAAACAAGATCTTCATGCTGTCCCTAAATCTCTGCTGGGTATTGCTGATCTTGCCAGAGACATAGAGAGTAGCAGTAGAGTCAAATTCTGTCCAGCTGAGCAGTGATTTTTTAAATGGAAACTAAATATGGCCTGCATTATTATCATCAATGAGATTCAATTTTATTATAGTGTAAGGTAAATAACACTGTCTTTCATTTCTAGGGATCTAGTGGCCTGTGATGTTTTCCTGATTTTGAGTGAGAACAGAACTAATTCTGTTCAGTGATTTAGGTCTAGATCTAGGGCTGCCCTGAACCTAAACCATGACAGCTGTGCTGATATGTCCCATAATCTGCCTCACAGTAGATGAGTAATATCAGTGATATCTCTTCACCAGAAAGAATTATAATGATATTAAAAATGCTACCCTAAAGTTCATGACCAGGAATTAAATGCAAGACACAGTCTCATGCAGCATGTTTCCCAAACATCAATTTGGCAAAATCAATGGAAAAAATAGAAGAATAGACCACAATACACCTCTGTCTGGGCTAAAGAATCACCACCATAAGGAACACACACACACAGACACACTACAACTCTCTGCCTATAACTGCTGATACTGAATGGCAATAAGCTATTAGAAAGACAACATATTTTGGTGTGTATTTTTGAAAGATTCCCCTGAATTGAGACTTACTTTGCCTTTTCATTTTATCATACATTGATTCTGTTGAACTCTATGTTGTTTAAGAACACCATGATTTTTGGATAAAGCAGAGTTACATCAGAAATTGCATAGAATAAGAGAGGTATTAGGACAAAATTATAAATACATCAGTGACAATGAGAAGCATATTGCATAGTGTCATCATCAGGTGCTACCAAATGTAGCAGCTTTTTGAAAATATAGACTTTAATTTAGTATATATTAAATGTGTGTTCTGTATATTACAACTTTATGAACAAGTTTTCAAATTTCCTTGTTTTCAGATTAGTAGAGATGGTAAGATAGAATAAAATAAAAAAAATGTGTCCTGGTTTTTGAGTGAGAACAGAACTAATTCTGTGCAGTGATTTTACTTTTCATCTCAGTTCTTCTAACTAACTGCACTTTCTGAAGTCAGCAGCCTGTTTTCACAGACCGTGTCTGCTGCTGCTAGCAGTGATAACACCCCATGTTTAGAGTGGATTGGTATGAAGACCAAGGCCACTGCTGGATCTTGTGTACCACGTTTGGAGGTGCAGGAAAGTGAAAGGCAGCACCTGCAGGGAGAAGCGAACGGGGCAGGTGACCCCAACCTGTCCAACAAGACATTCCATCCCATATAAATCATATTTGGTATAAAGCAGAGGGATCTGGAGGGTCTATAGCCGCTCTCTCTCTGGGGGATGCCAGGCTCTCTTCCCCTCTTGGATAGCTTTGCCAGCTGTACTTGGCTTGGCTCAGGTCCTCTTTCTGTTCCTTCCTTAGAGCATCCAAGGAGGGCTCTGTTCGTTTTGCCTTCGATCCCAGTCAGTGTGTTCCTGAATCCGGTACAAGAATCCAGCTCTTGAACACAGCTCCCGTCTGCTGTGGGGCCCAGTCTGGGACTCCTCTGGTGCCTGCTCTACAGCATCAGTGGTGACAGTGATGTAATTACCATCAGAGGGGTTGGTTTCAATGCTGGTTTTGTATATATTTGTACATATTATAGTTTTATTATTATTATTTTCAATTTCATTAAATCTGTTCTAGTTTCCTTTTCTAATCACTAAGTCTTTCTCCCTTATTCCCTTTCTCTTCCCCTTTGGGAGGGGGGGTGTTAAGAGAGAGCATCTGTTACAGGTCTAAGGGGCTGCCCTGACCCTAAACTGTGACAATAAGATATATAAATGCCGTACATAAAGAGTAAACAGTGTTAAAATATTAACCTTAGTTCTTTCCTTTCCTTTAGCTGGATGCCTAGGTTTAATAATGGCACATCACAAAAAATTCTGTCTGAGTCTCCAGAGCAATAGTACAGGAGAAGCAAAATATATAAATAAATTGAACTTTTATGATTTTATCAATACCTTTTTAAATAATAAGGCAAGCTATCAGCATGTCTGAATGCCTTAATTTGTCCCTTACATTTTGTAGCTTCTTAACTATACATTCATTGGTCACCTTTTTTGCTTCCTAATGTAGTGAACATACCTTCACACTGACAATGTGAAGTATATTTTCACTTTATCAGTGGAGATATATGGTATTAAGAAACCCATTGGACTGAAATTCAAGAAACAGACCATTAATTTCTGTGTCATGATGTTTTTCAAAAATTTTTAAAAGATCCTTAAAAAAATTTCATTTATTATCAAGAATATTTTTCCTTACCTGAAATTAGTTCCTTTGGCAGAATCATCTCTAAGCAAAGATGACTACTACTAAACTGCCTAACAACTGCTTTCCTATGTCAGGTTGAATGAGAGACTGAAAGTGAAAACCATTTTTTCTCATTAAAGAAAGTATGGGTGTCTGAAGAGCAGTTAACTACACAATATTTGATGTTTATTGCCCACTTATCTACATATATTTTAGCAAAAGCAAATTCACTTCTCAATCAGAAATCAAATTTTATACGTCAGATTAATTCCCATGACATGCAGTGAGGTGTCCTGTGAACTTTAGAAGAAATTTCACTAAAATAATTTAAGCAAATTATAAATGAGTTCCCACATCTGGCTTGAACTCATCTATCATTCATTGTAAGACGAATAAATGAAGACATTCATCACAAAGCACGCAACTGAAATTGTGTTCTTCTATTGATATAATTAAATACTCATAGAGAGCTAAATGCATAATAGCTTCCAGACCTTTTATTTCATGCCAGAATTCAATGGCTCCATCCTCATATGTTCTTAGTCAGAATCATTGTGAACCCTCTCCAGTTTCTAAACATTTATTGCTAGTGCAGTAATAATAAACATCTTGCATTTATAAAATGTAATGTTGCCTAGAATTTTTCATTTTTCAAGAATGTAGATCACACTGTCTAATGGCTCTCATATGTCCAGCATGCCCATGAACAATTTGTCTTCTGAGTGGAGTGTTAATCTGACACCTCAAGGACAGAGCTGGTTTCAAGAAGACTCCAAGACAAGCTGGAATTTTTCATGTGTTGCAGTAACTACTGAAAGTCCAAGTATACTTATTCTGGGATTACTCAAAACTCTGGATTATTTTATTTCTCCTTTTCAGTGTTTTGTTCAAATGAGAATTATTAAAGATAGCAGGAAAATTATTTTTTTCTTTGGTTTTGGATGTATACCAAAAATAATTAAAATAATTTTGTACCTAATAACATTTATTATACAGTCTAGAACTGGACAGAGGGAAGGGTATACAGTAAACTTGCTGGAATCCTAATATGCTAGGAGACACAAAAATTGACCCACCCAATTCAAACCTATGAACACAAGCTGTCTCCTACATAAAGCTGAAAATCAAAACATGTTCCATCATCAGTCTTCTTTTTCTAAAATGTGACGGCTGATAAAGGATGACAGTGAAGTTCCCATCTAATGTCTCTTGTCTTTCATGAAATATATTCCACTCATTTCTGAAAGGATTATATTGGCTTGATCAAAGGTCTGTTTGGTTCTGTAGAGAGTTACTGAGCTTTGAATCAAATGTGCCTGTGCTTTTAAAGATACTATTTTATACATGATGACACTAAGCTGAAGAATTAAAAATTATTTTCTAGACAGAAAATAGTAGAAATTAAAATGAGATGTACTGAAAATTAAACTTAATTAAATAGAAAAATGCACTTCTTCCTTCCAATATGACAAAATTTCACTGATTGCAGAATGACTCCTCTAGGCTTGTTTTCATGTGGTCCAATCATGTATATGATTGCTTGCTTAGAATAGGGCCCAGAAGTTCATCCAGCAAACAAGTCAGCTCATCAGTCAAGGACCTAAATCACTCAATTTACACCATTTTCTGCCAAAAATAGAATAGTTTGCATTAGAATTGGTCAACAATTCCTAGATTTCTATCACAGTTATGTTGGTCACTGGCTGTGATACTGTCTCATTCAACCTTAGATGACCCCTTAACTCATTTAAAGTGAAGATCATGTAGAATCATGTAGAGCTTTCTTTTGTTTTGAACAGAAAAAAAAATCCATCTTTTGGCCTAGGGAAATTTCTTCTCTGATGGAGAAATTTGGATGTTATCTCCAATCATACAACTCTTTGAAGGAGAATGTTATCTTTCCAGCATATAGCTTTATTAATAACTTTATAAATTATTTGAGTTATATTTTCTAGACTTCAGTACCACAGGAACACTGATGACATAGCAGTAAATGGATGGAATATGACTGGGGAAGTTGTGCTTTTATTAGCTTCTCTGTTTTATGAGGAGGACACAATATTTTAGATGTTGGGTTCTGGTTGTACAGAAGGATAAAGAAGTTTTCTTTACCCTCTCCAGAACACGCATTATTTTATCAATGGAATTCTGTTGTCAAATTTCTAAGTCAATAGTGTAATGAGACATAGAGATTTAAAAGCTTAAGTCCCTGTCTACTGTGACAGACATGTCATTTAGTTGTTCTTTAAAGTGTTAATCAAAATCAGTTCTCACTAGTTGCTCTATGAAAGAAACAGAAATTAATTTCAATCACAGATCCTGGCTCTGGGACTTCAATGGCAAAACTATGTCCCAGCTGTCTGTTAAATATGCATTCTTAAATTGTTTCAAAACACTTTTCATGTTTTCTGTCTTGGATTTGTCATTTCATTTCATCATCCTTTTCTTGACCAGAAGTCCATTGTCTGTCTGAGAAAAAAAAAAGTGTTTATTTGAAACCCATATTTTGCTATTATGAAACAGTGATTTGATCTATAAATTCCATTCATGCACAGTCCCTTCCTCAGACTCTATAGAATCCAGAAATCTGCACTTGGACTTGGAGCTTGTAGTTCATATAGCTCTAATTAAAGTAAATAGTCTTTAATCTGACTGCTACAACATAATAATTTCTTTCAATAAAATGAGAAGGGATGCAACCAAATAAATTGTCAAAACGTTTTGTAGTGATGTTTTTAATCACATGTCCATCCTGCTTTCAATTTATCTAGTTGCAGAGGTATTTATTTGGATCTATTCTAATTTTTCTCTTGAAAAGCCTATTTTTTTATTTTAGATACCTCTGTCTTTAGTATGTTTGGGGTTTCTTTTGGTAGAAAAATCATACTTTAAAAGAAGATAGAGCATTTATAGCTGAGATTGAAACTTTGTTAAGGTGTTGCATAAATGTACCCACAGTAACCACATCACCTGGAAAGATTTCAAGTGTCACTTCTAAATCACTCTCTGATACCATTTATATTCATATGAGACTCTTGGAATATTTTTGCTTATCATAGTCCAACATGACTGTCAAACAGTATCTCAAGTATTCTGGAATCTCAGGAGAGGAATGTATACAAGATGATTAGGTGCTCAAGGAATTATTATATGTGTTGCTTTCTCTTTTTTTAGTAGAGAGAGGCTGAATGGTTCTCGCTGGCTTAAAAATACTACATCTGTGATTAGATGTTCAAGTAGATTTTGTCCAAGCTGTGTCTGAGGAGTGATCTGTAGTGATCTGTCCGCAGTAAAGGCAGGTCACAGGGACTAGCTAGAGCATCCTGGGATGACTGGAGCATAGATTGTCTCCAATGCAACCTTTTTTTTTCCCTAATTCAGCATTTGGGATGTAGCATTTCTGTGAAATCTTCAATAACATTTGCACCACCTGTTAAAACCCTTTCTGTAAGCCATGATTATCTTCCTATGTCAGCTACAATATCATCAGAAGGTTTTTATTTGTTTTATAAACCATTCATTTCTATATCTTTCTAGACAAGCCTTTCCCAAATGCTGAACAGCAAAACTGGCAGTCATAGTATCATAGAATTGTTTAGGTTGGACAAGACTCGTGTCACGGTTTAGGATCAGGGCAGCCCCTTAAACCTAACAGATGCTCTCTGTTATACCCCCTCCCTCCCCAAAGGGGAAGAGAAAAGGAATAAGGGAGAGAGACTTGTGATTAGAAAAGGAAACTAGAACAG
>JANHGN010026583.1:13590-36910 GCA_024605025.1 Megaceryle maxima | reverse complement strand
CGTAATACAATTTTGTTGTGAAAGAATATTTTTTTTTAGGTTCATCTGGGGGTGATTAGTTTTTCTAAGTTTCCCTTTTTTTTCAAAACCCCCCCCCCCCCAAAAAAAAAAAAAAAAAAAAACAGCAGTTGACTTCTTTAACTTCCATCTGAAACCACATCAGAGCTGAGCAGAAGTAGTCTTGATTTTATCAAGACTTATCTTAAGCAAACAGGGGAGATACCTGGAATACTGATCAGAGCTACTCCATTGCTCATCATAACACATTTCTCTGTCTTCCATTTTGTAATTCTTGGGTCTCATCCAGCTTCAGTGTAAATCATCATGAAATGATTCTTTCTCTTTCTTTTTCTTTTCAATTTTTTTAAAAAAGATAATACAAACTACATTAATATACAGTGAGAATCATGGCATTATTTTAGAATTATCTACACATTCCTGGATCTGCATTCTGAAAGAGACGCCAATAAGTCTAATGCAAAGTCCCTGATATCTGTGAGGATCTTTCTACTGAGTACATTAAGACTTAAATCAGTCCTATTGGAAAAAGGTGCAGGACTTTGCTTTACACATTTATGCATAGTCATAGTTTTCTAAATGCTGCCTTAGCTTTTGAAAATATGTCAGAGGGATAGCTTGGGAGGTGGAGGTTTGTCTGGATGCCATTCTGTTACAGACAAAGCCAGGAAAATCCTGAATGAGCTCCAGGAAGAGAGAAATTTGCCAAGACACTAGCTGAAGCAGAAGGTTCCAATTTGTTTGGACACTGTGTAATATGTGCATAAGAGCTTCTGAGGGAGCAGAAAAAAAAAAGCACAAGATACTCTGAGATGAGTGAATGTAATGTTTAGTTTTATCTACTTGAACATTTTAGCTCCATTAAACTGTAAGACAGATCCTTTCAAACAGAATGCTAACTGTGTTGGTGGTGATGCACAATCATCGGGGTGGTGTCACATTTTGGGCATTTTCACACCCTGTTTGTGAGACAAGAAGGTAGATGCATTTATACCGCAAACGGGAGAGCAACTGACCCGAAGCTGATTGAGATAGAGAGCTATGTCTGGGTAGTTCAGAGATGGGAACTTTCAAATTTATTTTCGGGGTGGATTTTGCCTAAATTAGGTTTAGAGATGACAGAAGTAAGATGGATGCAGTGTTCTAGGTAGGTAGGGGAGGAAGAGTGAAGGAAGGACAGAAATATGTTCATTTCTGACACTGGCCAATCTAAAAAGACTTTTCTCCTCAGTTTCTCACAGGATTTTTAACCCTCTTTTAAAATATATTTTCTGGATGCATGAGGAGTATCACTTTACAGCCCATCACTTTTCTCCTTTCTGTAGAGAAAATTTTAACAACTTGCTTATATTTAGGAGATGAGACTAGATCAGCCAAAGTTAGCCTTCAAGAAAGGCTCTATTTGAATGTACAAGATATAATTAGATCACTATTTTCTTGCTGCTGTTTTCATATTTGCCTGGAATCATCTTCATGTAGGCATTAAAAGTATTCATCAAACATGTAGGTATTGATAGTATTTCTACGAAAGATAGGTGTAATGCATCTTCCAGAAAACTATCTCCCATCTGGAAAATAAGCTCCTGATGTGAAGATCTGTCAAAGAAAGAAGTATGGATAAACATGTCTGGTGAGTCCTGTTGTCATGGATGTACTCCTTCAGTTGGGTAGTAAGAGAGGATGAGAAGAGTGGATTGTCCGCTTACATAGAAAATTATCTCTGTCCCAGCCAAAATCAGCACTAGACTGTATGAGATGTAACTAACTGCATGACTAGACATAATGATCTAAACCCTATATGATCAAATTCTGTGTTTAGAAATGTGAAGCAATGAAAATGGGGATACAGCCCTTTTGGCTATATATGTATTGCCACAGGGGAGTCTAAATTAGCTGTTATGTCATTCAGAAAAAAAAAAAAAAAAAAGCAGTCATTTGAATTTTTCCTAGAAACAATTTAAAAAGCAATTAGAATATAACTAACTTTCAGGAAAGAATAGAGATGAACCTGAGATTTAATCTCTGCTGTTCTTGAGCTTGGAATATCCCATCTTCCACTGCAAAAAAGGTATCAAATAAATTAAGAAAAGCACAGGAAAAACCAACAAAGATGAGCAAAGATAATGAAAGGTAAATGTAAGTAAATCTCTAGTTGTATGGAAAAAACACGCTAATCTGGAATCTAAAACTTTAAGTTAATCAGACTAATAGTGGAATGAAGAACCATTCAGTGTAATGGCTTAACAGTATTATCTGTGTGAATTTTCTGATAGGAAAATAAAAATATGCTGAAAAATATGATTAATTTAATTTTGTGTGAACAAGCCTCATTTCCCTCATAAATGTTCTGAATTTTGGCAACTAAGTTTTTATCATTTAGATTCAGCTTTAATTTTTAATTAAAAAAATATTTTAAAAAAAAGTTAAAAAAAGAAAGTAAAAAAGAAAAAGGAAACAAGGAAAAGGGAAAAAATAATAAAAAGAAAAGGAAAAAGAAAAGGAAGGAAAAAGAAAAGGAAAACAAAAGAAAAAGGTAAGAAAAAAGATGCAACTTTTTTTCAGAAAAAAACCCTGTCCCTAATTAAAGTATTAATCTGACTACATTCAACTACATTCATTATACCAATTCATTAGTCTAAGAAAAATAAATGAACATATCAAAAGTTTTGATTGCACCAAATAAAAAGATGCTTTTTTATAATTCCCCCATTCAGTCAAGGTAGTCGCCTAAGAAAAATCTGAGAACAACCTCCTTGTGTTGCTTACCCCTTTGACTGAGCTTCTAATCCTCAAAACCTGAATCAAGAATAAATTTTGTAACATCTCTGTAACAGTACAATAGTTATGCTAAGCACAGGATAATCTGTTATTCCTGAGGCAGGGTGTACTGTGGAGCAGACTGGAAGCAAGTCTGTAAAAAGAAACTAAACAAAAATTACATACATCTTAAAAAAACATTAGTCATCCTAACACCAATTTTCAAATATAATCTCATTATTTTAATTCTTCTACATGGCATGCTGAAAGCTTCAATGCTGCTCATACCAATAATTAGACACTGGATACCAAAAATTCTTTTTACCTTCTCCTATTTCAGGTAATTTGTGACTGACTCCTTATGTGTTTACTGAAAGTAATTCATATAAGTCAATTCAGCTCTTACCCTACCCCTGTATATGCTTTTCTTCACTGAATCTTTCACTGAAGGGGACAAGGCCTGCAGAAATACAAGGTTTTATGAACTCCAGATAGAATACACACACTCTAGCTTACAACAAATTGTCATCTTCATAAGGGTTAGGAACAGAGCTTAAAGTTAAGAATTTTGTGACCTTTGGCAATAGTCTTCAGTGATTTTTCTCAATGACAATAATATATTGGAGATACTTCATGTACTGTGTGTTCATTTCTGAAGACTTTAAGACATCTTGTACATACATGTATCCACATATGGAAAGCTATAGCTCCAGAGCAGTAAAATTTTTTGATTGATCACTTGAGATTTTATGCTATCTTAATCTCCTGGAAATACTATTTTTGCATAATCTTACTGCACCTTCAAAACATTTTGTCAACAGTCTTGACAGCTACTGATGATGAAGTCTTCAGGAAAGGACTACTTTCAGTGTCTAATAAAATGAAGCCCTGTTTGTGTCCAGCGTGTTTTTCTGTTACTGTAATAACATGTTTAAACCCCACTCTGTCTCTGTAAATATGTACCTAGAAGTATATTTAACAGTAGATTAAAAGTGTTATTCAGGATGCACATCCTTCATTTTAGTAGAAAAAGCATAATCCACTCTAGGTCACAAACACCTTGTGAGAAAAGTGAGATATTCAGTAAGATATAGGTTGAAGTAAGAAGTTATGTGAATGTCTTTATAGCCAGGGCCAAGAGCAAAGCATTGACAAATGTTGTGTCTGCACCATGTTTCTTGGTGCAGAGGAATCTTGTTTTTTATGTTCCTCCAGGCCCACACATCCAACCATGTTGCTTCTCTGTATATTCTGTCTCTGTATGAAAGGATGTTGAGGACTGTCCACTAATTCAAGCCAGATAATTGCTTATAATCAAAAGGAGTCCTTTTGGCAACAAAGACAGAGGTTTGTGCTGTAAGTCTGACTATGCAGATTCAAGACAAAATGTTGTGTGAGCAAATAGTTGAGAAGCCAGGGGAAGATATCAGTAAGAAGTTAAAGTTTTAAGTGTAAGAGTTAAAAACTAAGTAGGAACAAGAAAAAAATGGGAGCCTAAAATAGAAATAAAATGCTTGGTACATAAGGAAGGGAAGAAGGGGTGACTAAATGATTAGGAAATAGAGCTTTCATAAAAATCCCAAATTATGTCATAAAGTGATAACAATGCCTTTTGAAAGAGCATATCCTAGAGATTACTCAGTTAGACAAGTAAGCCAAAGGGCAATGCAGGGATGCAGGACAGGAAACTATGATGAGATCTGAGAAAAGATGAGATGAATATGAGCCCATTCAGTCAAACCACCAATACCTTTTGGAGATTGAGTTGAATTTGCAATAAGCTCCAAACCTCAAGTGTTCCATTTTGGTTCCAAAAAAAGATTTGGCAATGCTAAACAGGAAAGTATATGTTTTCTTCACTACCCCAACCAGGGAAAAGTCAAAATGTGGAGGCCAGAGTGGGAGGATGTTGAAGGAGAGTCGGTCAGGAGAAAACCAGAATAATTTGGTAGAAACTTCAAGTAGAAAGGGTCAAAATGAGAAACCTCTATGGGAACCGAAGCAGTAACAGACCACTAAATTATGAATGAAGAGAAAGAGGCAAATGTTATGTTAAAGAAACTGAGCTTCCTGTGCTTTTAAGTTGTGGTCATAGAAAAATCTGGACTTACTAAATAGGTTGCCTTTGCCTTGTAGGGTTCCATGACATAAATAAAATGACACATGTAACATGCCACTCTGAAATGTGAAATTATTGTAGAATGAGAAGTTGAACAATGAGAAACAGCTTCCACTTCTACATGAAACTTCCCATGAAAAAAAGGCCTCAAGATTTGCTTTAGCTTTGTCTTCTTTAAGAGTTACACATAAATAGGCCAAAAAGTCAGAATCAAAGTTTCTTGTTTCATAAACTTCAGTAGCTTCACATATGCAAAATGTGTAAAGTAGGGTGAAGGAAAAATTATACATTAAGATTTTTATTTACAAAAATATTGATATCACCAATTAAAGGACCAAAAGTTTTTTCCCCTGATGACATCAAAGAAGCAGATCTTCAAAGAGATAGAGAATTTCTATATGTAGTAAAACTGAGGAAATCCCAATTCTTAGCTCACAGAGCCTGGTACAGTTCAGCAGAGCTATGCTAATTTAAAATAGTGAGAAAGCGGTCATTAATTTCTCTCTCTCTTTGCAGCTTTCTGTCCTGTAAGATATTACAGAAAAGTTGATTACTATTCGAAAATATATAAAACCCTACTTAAGTAGGCATTTTATGGCATTTAACTAAGGCTCTGGAAATCCCTCCTAGTAATATAATAAAAACTAGTGCTGCTTCTTCATTTGCCATCCATAAATTTCAAACCATCTTTCTGGAGGGCAGTATCACCATCTTTTGTCAGACTGTGAGACTAAGGAGGAGAAAAATAAAGCCATATAGACAAGATCACCCCCAAAATCACCAGCTTCCACTGCTTTTCCATTTCAGAAATCATATCAGAAAAATACAGAAGCAAGGCTGCAGCGGTACTCTGAAGACCTTTCTGTCTGCAGAATCATTTAGAGCCTTTCTGCTACTTTGCAGTGGAGGTAGACTGTGGTATGTGTTAAGTTTGAATTGAGGGAAAAGCCTTTGCTCTTCTGTGCAGGCTAGACTCAACCTGTTAGTCTGGATTTCAGCCACTCTCACAGAAAGAAAAATATGTGTAATGGGGGCTACTGAAAGGAGGGGGAGGATCAGATACATGAATCCTAAAACATACTAACCTACTTCTTATACTTTTTCACTCTTAAATCTGTGCTTTGGGTTTCTTTATTCAACAGGTTTGTGGCAAGAGCACAGCAACCCAATTTTATCAGCACTGCTAAGAAGCACAGTAATAAGTCACTACAGAAATATTTATTACCTTCTGGTAACCGCAGGTAATTGCTGAAAAAACAATCCAAAAGACATGTCTATGCTCTTGCTGGAACTACTCACCATGATGTAATTCCCTAAGCACCTCCACTAGGAGACAGTAGTAAAAACTTATGAACATGTTCTGCCTGTTAACATTCTTTCCTTCTCTCTTTAAAATAGCTGAAAAAAATAGCAGTGTGCACCCATAAATTCTCTACAAACCAAAATCAGTTGTTTTAGCTGGGCACAGAAATGTACAAGGACATTTTAGCAAGTCCTGTAATCTGTAAGCATACTGCAATTTTTTCACACTGTATCATCAAGGAGTTTAATTCACAAATGCATTCTTCATTTAGTGTTTAAATGCATTTCCAAAGAAATGGACCCAATTCTGAAACTGCTGTGGTTGTCAAGATGATAAAAAAAGCTTCTAATGGAATAATATTAAACCCCTGTTTTGGGTAATATTCACCCAATATTAGTGAAAGCTCTGAACAACTTAATAGGTCTTTTGCAGCAGTAAGAAATGACTGAAAGAAATGACTAAAACTTAGCTTGAGGTTTTGTAAGATACTGTAAGCCAATTCACAGCTCACCACTGCCAAAAGGGAAGCTCCACTTCCTCCAGCCCACAGCTCCTCCCTCCCATCCAGCTCAGGAAAGTGGTAGCAATGGCACCTCTTGGTTTTAGCACTGCCAAACGACCAGATTGGTCAAGATTTGGGCAAAATCACAGCCACAGAAGCTGGTCTGTTACTTATCATAGGCAAACTGTTGTCCTAACAGGGCAAGAAGGCTTTAATTACCTTCCCTCCTCCCTCTTCTGCTCACCCCACAGCACACTTAGTAATTCCCAACTCATCTGGCTAGTTTCAAACCCAAATTTACACAAACTGGTTAGTTTTGCTCTATTCACTCACAGACCATTTAAACCATCTGGTTTACTTCTAGCATGTCCTAGACCCCTGACCCCAGTGATCTCTACATTTGAAGTTCATCCATGTCTGAAGTAACTGTTTTTAGAGGTGACAATCCCACTTATCACTTGCCAGTGTGGGCATGCTCCCAGATCATGCAATGAGATTACATGATGCCTGTGCCTCATCTCCCCTCCACCACCTCCTGCCACACTTGAGTCAGGGCTATATGATCCCTGCTATAGATGATGCAGTGTTAGTGAATATTCACATTTTATAACAATAAAAAGAACCTTGAGTTCTAGTGCAATTAATTTCTCCTACACTTTTTATCTAACTAAAAGATTGTGACTTTTTTTTTTTTTTTTTTTTTTCCCAGGGACAGTCTTGCAATAGAGAGTGCCTGGGTTGGATTTCTAGGGATTCTTGCTATAATTCTTACATGACACCATTTCAGTCCCTCGTCCAGAAACCTGGGAAAATAAATTGTCCTGTCTGGGTGTTCAGAATTAAAAGCATTTCCTCATTTAAAAAACCATAAATTTGCATAAAAAGGAGTTAAAGGAACAGATTTTTATCTGGGGAGAGACCCTCTAAAACATTATCTTGGGAAAATGAAGTAATTATCAGGTGAAACTACTGTCCCCAAGGATCAGCCCTGGCCCTGAACTCTTCCTACAGCAGCAAGGGGCAGTCAAGGGCACTGTCCTTCCCCTCCAGTTACTTCTAGCTCACACAAGTCAACCAGGCTCAGAAAACAATTTGAGGGCAGTTTAAATCTCCTGGCCCATGTCAGAGACACATTTTGTAGTAGTGTGTGGGCTGTATGAGATCCTCAAAGACAGGCTATTGCATCATAGGCAGCTTGAGAGTAGACAGTGAGTGGGAATAGTAGTTCTGGCAATGTTGTAGCATGCTCCCCAACATCCCATTTTCTGCATCCTTCTCCCCACAAATTCATTGCTACTGATAAAACCACATAGATTTGCTGGATGTAAGTGTGCTCATACATTGTGTAACCTGAAATTCTGGTACTACTAGATGGAGCTTAATCTAACACACACATGGAGTTAACTTGCACAGATGTAGCAGAGAGATGTGTCTTGTAGGCATCTCCACAACTGGTTTCAGGGAACAATCACCAAGCCTAGAAAGTTTGCAACATCCCCCTAAGGTCTGTGTAGCTTCTGTGAGCTTTTTTACCCATCTCCAATAAAAAGACCAGGATTCTCTAACCAGAAAGAAGATGTCAACCAAATGCCTAGGCTGAAAATTGCTCCAGGTGAGCTCCCTGATTCGCAGTGAGCCAACTCACTGAGCCTCTTCCAGTTACCACCTTATCTCCTTCTGCCTTTCTATTAGAGCCACAGTTCTGCCACATGTCTGCTACCAGAGCATAAGTCCCCACTGCAATACCAATAGTCAAATGGGGCAGATAGAAATCATCCTATGGGAAATATTGACTGAATTTATTCTTTTTTTTTAACAAGAGACTTGAATCATTCCATTTGATGAGATGCATGTAAATCACCTGAAATCAGAAAACCTGAATTATTTCTCTAAAGAGAAGGTATGGATCATGTTTCTAAAAGTACTCTGTTCTTTTTCTTTGTGTTTTTGTTTGTTCGTTTGTTAAATTTTTTTTATTATTATTCTACCTATGTTTTCCTGAAGAAGGCATTTCTTACATCTTGTAACTCGAGTAAATCTCAGTATAATTATATATGAAATAAAAGCCCTATTCTAGCCCAGAAAAAAAAAATCAAAAAGGGTAAAACAAAGGGATTTCTGCCAAAAACAAAAAAGTGAGAATATTTCCATACAAGGTCACGGTTACCTAAATAAATCACAGCCAGCTTCACGCTCCAGACTCTATTTATATTTTGAGCCAGGGAACATCTGTTTAATAGTGGGTGGTCATGTAACAGTTTCATAGACAACAGAGCCATCCTAACACTGTTGAAGATGTCAGAAAGGGACTTATCCTGAATACAGTGAACTGTAGAAGTGCAAATGGGACAGGAATCAGCCCCACCATTCTGGAAGGCTCTCTACTCAGCAGCCAAATAAAATTTCATGCCAGGAATCACATGGTAAAAGGCATTTTTCCCAGGCAAATTCTTATCTTAAAGTATAAAGGACAAGTCAGAACCTCATGGCAGTTCTTCAATAATAGTTTCAGTAGTTTCTGCATAAATATAGGAGAAAGACTTCCAATGGTTGGATGAGGAGCACATAGAAGTCACAGACCCAGCTAGTTTTTACCAGTACTGTACAAAGGTCAGTCATCTTGGTCAAAAATTAACACAGAAAATGAAAACTGTATGATTTTGGATGTGGAGCTGAGAGCAGAGGCATTATTAGAGATAAAAAGTATTGTTCTCCTCTGTCTGATGTCCACAAGCTGTGACCACTTGGAGACACATCTGACTTCACTAACTATTGAAGAGCCTTTGGGCAACTATATCTCCATTTGATCTTTTGTGCTCACACCCTGAACACTTTCCACAGCACCCAAGAAACTGAGAATGTAAACCTCAGTGCCCAGTGTGCTGAGATGACACAGGAAACAGAAGAAGAGGTCATTGCTGAATGCCACCTTCTGTGATTTGAGGTGTCTTACTGGCATGTCAGATTATGTAACTTCTTTCATTTCGATGCTTTCCCTGAAGGTATATGTCTACCGATTTCATTTCAGGTGGTAAGAGAAGGCAGGGGAAGCACAGAAATGATCCCAATAACAGAGCTGCCTTTCACTCTAAAATATTTCTGTTGAAACTCTCTTTTCAAACATAAATAGCCTGATCCTTGGTCTGGTCCTTTCTCTTTCTGAAGGCATCAAATCCAGCTCTGCCTCCTGTCAAAGATCATCTGTGTAGTTTTCATTAAACTGTCTTTGATTAAACAATCTCTGGTAAATAGAAGAAAAGACATTTTCCATCTCTGTTGCCTCAGGTGAATATCTCAGCTACCAAGCTAAACAGCATAGCTCTCCCATGCTAAACCTGAGCCAGAAAATCCTTTCTTATTTCATAACAAGTGCAGGCATTGAAAGCATCTAATTCCAGCAAGCCTGTTGTTATTAGCTGGATAGTAGGGTTGTGTGTTAGAATCCATTTGGTAGTCTTTGAAAATTGGAAGTGCATTTTGTACAAGACAGTCTAACAAAAATGCTTCTAGGTTGAAGATTAACCCCTCTCTTTCCAAGGATCCACAAAAATTAGGCATGAAAAGGACAACAGTTCAGTGTTGCAAGGTCTGAGACATTCTGAATTTACTCAGAATTTAAGATTTTTTTATGAACTTTACTTCTTAAACTAGAACACTTTGAAACTAGTCTTCTAATGTTAGGTACAGGCAACTTCTGTATATGAACTTTAATGCTCATTAATCCCTAACTCTTGCTTCATTTCTTTTGTTTGGCTAAGAAACTTCATTAAGAAAGAAAAGCATGCCAAAAATATATCTCCTTAAACAGGGGTAGCAATGAAAAATACGTATTTGTAAATCTTCAATTGTGCTTAAACAATTCTAGGACATAGAAAAAAATTAACTTTGTTATGAAAAGAAAAATATTTGCCCATTTTTTATGTTTCCTTTTCTGTTTAATTTAACTCGATATGAATGGACCTTATTGAAAAATTAATAACAAGAGCTTACATGGAAAATATCCATAGGATTTTGTATATAAAAGTTTCTTGTCTAAAGGTTCTGATAAAACAGCTGGTAGATATTAAGGACCAGCATTCCCTATACACAATAAATAAGTACTATAGTATCTTACAGTGGTATCCTAGAATATTGTAGTAGTATTGTTTTGGGCTACATGACCATAATCTCAGTTCTTATAAACCATCGTAACTATATTGATCAACGCTAGTTTAAACTGGTTGAGGATCAGACATGCAGGGGATGGGGATTTACCTTAGGTAAATCTGAAATGTCATGATATTCAACAGGAATAGGATGTGATTCACTTCAGCTTTGTTAGATGCCTACACAGGTTCAGAGTAGCACCCACTAGCAGTTTCTGTTTCTCTCCACTTGCCATAAAGGTGTCCCAGGATAATCAGCTCAGATGCAGGCATCTGCTCTGTGGTGTCTTTCACTGTTAATGGAAAAAAACTGTAGTAGAGTTTCACTTAGGTAATTATATCAGACTCTGAGTAGAAGTCCAGCAAAAGATGGGTAAACACTATTCAAATTCTATTTAAAACTCAAAGTAGACATCCAGTGCACACAGAAGCTCACACATGGGAGCTCTGCACTTGAGATCATCTCAGTACTATTCAAGTTGCCCTTCTGTCCTGTCTGCATAGGAGTTTAACCTGTAATATTACAAACCATTGTTGTGGTAACAGAGATTCACCGACCATCTACTACTATCGCTGATTTTCAATAACCTGGGAGAGGCAACATGACAAAATCACCCCTGACATATACTGGTGTGGTTATACTGGGGCTGATTTTGGCTCTATGCAAATCAGATAGAAGTTTAAAATCAGGTTTCCTTGCTCACTTCTCTGAAAATCGTCTTCAACCATTCTCTGATATAACTGCTAATGGCAGATTCACTCCCACCTCTCAGCTTCTCTTTTTCTTTTAAACTGAACCAGACCTGACAGACAATGTAAAACCCTCAAAGTAACTCTAATCCATTTCCAAAAGATGCCTCAGACTTTACGGTAGCCCTGGATTCTGTTTTGAATAAATCCATGATCATGCTCTTTGCAACTTAGTATTTCTAACACAAGTGCCTGCAAGGAGGAGGAGGGGAGAAGGGCTCATTAATAACCATGATGGTTTCAGTATTGCATAACTTGGTCCATTTGATCATCTGCTGTGCTTTATCACATTTGTTTTATTACAATTTTCTTGTGTCTGTACAGTTCCCATTTTGGGGATCTTTAGTTCCTGGGAGCTTTCATGTTATCCCCACTTCTAGCACTGTAAAACGACGGCCTGCTGTTTTAATCACGCCTCTCTTTTTCCAGTGTTGTTTGCGCCCTGGTACAACCCATCTGCCTTGAATCTAGTGCTCCACTGGGGCTGCACACATCTGCCAGCCAGACTACCTTCGTACACAATTACTCAATCCACCGTAAGGCTCTTTAATAGGAAACAAGTGTGACAACGGCAAGCTCTTTTTTTCTCTCGCTCTCCCTCTCTCCTTCCCTCTCTCCTCCTCTCTTTCTATTTTTTTTTCTTTAAACCACATAGTCAAACCGCCCTAATAGAGATGAAGCTTGATAGATCCACCCAGGTGTAGGTGAAATGGTAGAGCCTCAAGCATAATAGATGCTGTGCTCTTGTGCTGAAGTTCAGCACAGTGTCCTGAAGGGTTGTCTAGCAGCAGTGAGATGAGTTGCTCTTCAAACAGTTAAAAAGTCAATGAGCTTCCTTCAGCTTACATGTATGACTAATTTAGAAAGCAACCTGGATCTAGGTGAGCGCTGCAGAACTGTCTTTTCTCTTCAGTACACGGACAAAACACAGCACACAGTAAGTGGAAAATTTGTGTTTACTTATTTTACTTGGGAATTAATTAACTGTGTTTACTTTTGAGGGAATCCTCTAAAGGCTGGTGCAGAAATGAAGTAGAATAATGTTTGCATGCAGATCCCCTGTGTATTTCTTCCTGTTTCATTTTGCATTGTGCCCTTGTCCTGTCACTTCAGCCTGATTGTTCAGACCATACAGCTGGTATGAAGCAGCTTTCTTATCTAAAGCTGAGCTATATAATGATATCAGTAACACATAGGTCCATTTCTGTATTATGTGTCTGTACAATATCTGATTACTGACCAGAAGTAGAGTCTAATTTTTTTTTATTATAAAATGCATAAATGAAAATCCTTAAATGAGGAAAGTAAAATACTCTAAAGCTCCTCTTTCTTTTTGTGATGTTTTTGGGGGTGTAGGTGGAGAAGAGAGAAAGGAGGAAGCAAGAGTTAGAAATGTTAGACAATAAAAAATAAAAGTAATGTAACCTGAAAAAGAAGGAAGGCTGCATTATTGTGTTTACCAAACAATTGATTGAAATATACTGAGAAAGTTGCCAAACTATAAACTAACAAACTGTATCAACTACAGTGATAGTAAAGCTTGAAACAAAAAAAAAAAAAAAAAAAAAGGTCACTTGTCTAAAATGCAAGAGGCATATTAGAACCAGATGTATAGAATCTCAGCTTTGACTCCACAGTCTTTCATGCTTGGTTTAAAGGAGGCTTAAAATTGCCTTTACTTTTCATTTACAACTTCGGATTCGCCGTTAAACTGCACTTGAACTTGAAGTTAAGATTTGATCTTAGCACACACATATTCTTCAAGCCTCCCACCAGAGTTTTACTTTGCTATTGGGAGTCTGTTTACTACTGTACTGTATATCCTGAAGCACATTAACAAGCTTGCAATGATGGACTTTCAGGTGGAATGTCAGCCAATGTAAAAGAATGTGTCCATTGCATATACAAAATGTTCTGCCTGAGAAATAAACACATGCAGCATAAAAAATATCTGATGGTGTCTCAAACTGATGATGACACAGTGTAAGAATGCATATTAGAAGCATGTTTGAATTTATTTTCTGGAGTATCCAATGAGATGACACATCACTTTAGGCTTAATTTATTCTGAACTATTACCCAGGTTGGTGGCTGTTGTCAACACTGGAAGTTGAACAAATGAGTCTGCACAATTATGCCTATAAAATGCTTGCAGTAGTCTTCCTTTCTGCAGAAGAGTTATTTTCTTTGCTTTTTGACATGGCTTTAGTATGTTACACTTACCTTTTGTGCATGATAGCCATTAGACTTATTCTGCTGCTGGAAAACATCCAATCTATTAACTGTAAACTTCTAAATATGGTAATTTAAAAGGGATGAAATTGGCAGTTTAGGAAGGTAAAACAACCATCTCAGAAGAAATATTTAGACCTGTAGTTCCTGGCATCAGACAGTGGTCAATGTCTACCCCCTACAGGGAGAGAATCTAATTTCATTGTGCCTCCCCTAGTGCATGAACACTGGAGTAGTTTGGCTCATACACTCAAGCAGCACAGTTATTCTCTGGCTTCAGCAACTGCCCCTTAATGGCAAGGTCAGACTGTGATTAATAGAAAGTCATTTTCAAAGAACTAATAAATAGCATAACTAATAAACAGCAATAGTAATGTTCTCCCTCTTAAATTTAACCCAGTGGAAAATGGCTTTTAGACTTTAAAAGCCGTAATCATCAGTGCTTTTGTTTCACAGTTCCAAAGTGCAAGTGTGAACTCACAGGAAATTCCAGGTTACCTTATGTCAGCTGCATAACATACATATCTCGAACACAACTTTGCAACAATCCATCCATAAATATATTATATGAAAAATGGACCTAGATATTATTGCAGTATAGCTAAGAGGTTAAGATACAATCATATAAGAGTGAGGTGATAGGTCACATTCTCCCTATCATATTGTTATCACGTAGTCTGTCGGTATTGAGATCAACTTTTTGATTGAGATATTTTTTTCCAATATAACAAATTTTGAGTGGTACTCAACTCATTGCTCTGTAAGGCATTTAGGGATAGAAATAAAAAAGGTATATATTAGAAAGATGGTGAAAGAAAGAAGTAGATTAATTTGTTACACAGCATGCACTCAAAACTCACAATCAAACAAATGGGAAGAAAAGGTATCGGATGATGCATATTAACAATTTTTATGTAGCAAAAATGCAATAGAAAATAGCACATGATACTGTAACTTAGCAATTTCCTAGCAATTGGTAAGTTTACCAATTTAGTTCAAGAAAACTAAAAAAGTGCAATGTGTTTTTGTCATATACATACTGTTACTATTGGATTTTACTGTATATTTTTTAATTTGACATTATGTATTTGCATGTAAGTTACAGTATCATGTACTATTTTCTATTGAATTTTTGCTATATAAAAATCTAAAATATGCATCATCGGATACCTTTTCTTCCCATTTGTTTATTATGGTTGTGAGTTTTGAGTGTATGCTGTGTAACCAATTAATCTACTTCTTTTCATTCTTTCACCATCTTTCTAATATACACATATATATACACATACCCTCACAAGAAATGTTGTGTCTTATGTATTCTCCCCACTTTTAAATAGAGCTTTGGATCCTTCATGACCTTTTCTGTTGGCTTTGGTGCCTAAAATAATTTGAACATGAAAAATATTAAATTTCTGTATTATAGAGCCTGATTCTGACAGCTACAACTCATGAGTGTAACACTTTCTGATACTACTTATTGATGAAAGTGTTCTTTACCCCAATACATCAATTACTGGCATTATTATACCATCCACTTTTAAAATTAATTTAGTGTGTGAAAAAAAAAAAAAAGAAAAAGATGAAGACCTGAAAAAATATCCAGATCTGAAACCACACATTATTCACCCAAATGTTCAGAACCAAGTTTGTCTTCATTAGGCCTTTTGTTTAAATAAATTAATATAACCCTAGGAGGCATAGTTTAGGCACAGACATTTGAGCTTTTTAGCTATATTAGTTCCATGTTCAACCAAGAGCCCAATGGCAAGTTGTTAGTTATATTTAAGATTTATAATGGAAGCACAATTTCTAACGCTTCAGTAATCTATAGTAATAAAGAATTTGTTAATTAATTGGTAGTAATTTTGAAAGTATTTTGTTAATAGTCATAATGTGATCATATCATTCACTAACAAAACTTCACTAAAGACTTTAATATTTAAGTCTTTTTTTCTTTCTGTAACTAACATTTCTACAGAAGGCTTTAATTTTACTCCTATTTGCTAGTGTAGTGGAAGCTATAGGTATTGTATGACACAGTGAATCCTGTATTATCTTCTTTGATACTATTACTCACGGCTGCTAAAGATTTAATGAGTCTTAAACTGAAAAAGATGTAGAGAAAGTGCTTATAGGCATAACAATGTGTTAGTGATGAGCATCAAAAGATTACCAGGACATTAGCTAGGGTTACAGGAAAACCTCAAATCATGTATCTTCCACAAATCCAAAATATTTTCCATAAGCAATCACTGAAGAAAGTTCTTGTCATCTGTGTTATTATTCTTCATATAAAGCATCAATTTTATGCTAGTTCAGATCTTTGTTCTGCTAAGGCCAATGTACTGCAAGTCTATTTAGCAAGCATTAAAATCACTATTTATTTACACCAATACACTGCAGATTTACAAATATTAGTTTCCTAAGTATTGGTTACTTCTGTGAGTTTAGGTAGAAGTGAACATAATTTGTTTTTCATTCTTCTTAAATTAAGTAAGTATCAATGTTGATTTGATGCATGAGCTGTTACTAAAGAGGGCATTTTAGGTACTGCCATGGAAACTAAGCCTTTGATCTAGAAAACTTATGCCCAATTATAATTAGGTTTTGCTAGTGAATATCTGACACATTATTTTAAAGTAATGTTTAATATCAAGTAGGTCTAATTTAAAGAGAAATATTTTAGGAATCTGGATACAATAAAAGATTTCTTACTGCTGTCTACCTTAAAACTAAATCTCATCTATTTAAAAAAAAAAAAAAAAAAAAAAATTCTGGTGTATTCAGACAATGATATATTTTGTGTCTTGCTGCTCTATGTCAGAAAGTCTTGAAATACTTTAAAGCTGTTCTTTTGCTTATTTAACTCAGTGGTATCACAGTAAAGAGGTGTTGATTTGTTGATTGTGATATTTTTATGAGGACTTGCAGAAGTCCACATGAAGTTCTTGTATGAAATAATACTGTCATTGTGATTTATCATTCTGATACTCTAGTACCAGTTTGTCACATTTTTTTCTCATAATTACTAGTAGGTTGGTCTTCAGGAGGGGTAATCAGCTTAGGTGCCGATGGCATTACATGCAAATATTCAGGAATAATGGAAGTAAAACTGCAGGAAGAAAAAACTGCCATGCTTTTCTAGAGCCAAGCTGCGTATTACTCTTTTCTTCCTATGACACACTGGAGTGCAAATGTTATTAAGACAAACAGCAAAGGAGTGTAATCTAAGAGCGACATGCCTCTGTCCTTGTTCTAAAACTGTGAGTTCACTTGAAGTGATTAATGTGAAAGGCTTTCTGCTGCTTTTGGGTTTTTTTACTGCTGTTCTTTAAAGGGTGATAAAGATATATGAACCCCATGATATGCACAAATCCCATGTACAATGAGTATGAGTTTGATTCTGTAGCTTACACTGTGGTGTAAAACCTTAGATAACAGGGGTAAGGAAACCATGAATCAAAATAATTTATTTTTCATTATGTCTTTTTCCCTTTAAATCAAAGAGTGAGAAAAATATTCAAATAGACAACAATAGGATTATTTTGTGAGGTTTTTTTGTTTTTTGGTTTTTTTCCAAATATCATGTTGGATTTCCTATATTAAATTTGACTCAGGTGTTATCTTATTTTCTTCCTTGGAATTGATATCAGGGCTCAATTTTTATTTTGAATGGTTTTAAAATAACTCTGGCTACAAGTTTTGTTACTCTCACAACTTTGAAATTAAAACCCTGTAAAATTGGAACAAATTGGCCAACAATACTGCGCATAGAAAGGGTTGAGGTCAGAAATGTGTTTGTTAAATTTCCAGAAGGTTGTGCTAGACTTTAAAAGCTCCATGAATATAAACCAGTCTTTGAAATACCAGCACGGCAAATTCACATAGTGCATGTCACAGATGTGTGTCATACCTGTATAACAACATTAGTGTTACCCTCAAAATCTACATTAGAGAAAATGAAAGAAACATGCACAGTACAAAGTAATGTGATTTATACTGAAAGTTTTTTACCTCAGTAGGTTTTCTGTCAGTGCAAATAGACCCTTCCACCTGGAGAATGGACACGTGGTAGTATTAGTAACATTGGGTTTTAAATCATAGGTCTTCTGCATCCACAAAAAGATTAGAATTTCTTCCCAATGCTGTGGCAAATGAACCTGTTTTTCTAAATCTTGTTCTATAAAATTCCTAAAGAACTAGTTTATTAGTAAGTCCAAATATATTCCTGTTCCCAAGGAAGTCTTGTAGTTGACTCCATGAGGATAGCACCAGGCTTATCTACTGTGCTAGTCAAGATTGCAAAGAAAACAAAAGGCTCTCTGTAAGGACACAAAAGTTACAGACACCAACAATACCACCTCTGTCTCATGCAGACTCTTCCAGCATCATCCCCAAAATTCTTCCTAGTCCAACTCCTATCACAAAATGGGGCATTCAGTTCATGATCCTTGGCATCATGCTTTGAAAATATTACTTATGCAGCTGAAACACAGCCTTCACAATATTTTGCATGAATCAAAATGAAAGTAAAATGAAACAATAATAATGTTTTCAGGCCATAAAGATGCCACACAAAGCCTTACAGGTCTCCAAGTTAAATAATATCCAGAATGGGTGTTATCACAGCCTGAGGGCAATGGTTTGCAGAGCAAAGCTCTGTAGGGCAAAGCCTATCTTTGTTTGCTTCAATCATCAAGACAAAAAGACTCATCCCTGACAGATCTTTCATTGGTTAATGCACAGCTGAAATGTGATACAGTCCATGGTTTTGATTTATAACAAGTATAGGACAGAACAGAACAGAAGTTATAGGGGTTTTTCGACTTGAAAGATAACCACACTTCCTACCTTATTAGTGGAAAAAAAATCACTCTTAATTTAATAGAGATGGTGTACATTTCTCTTTGATGAAGTAGAGATTTGAGAAGGCTGTGCAGATGGCCAACACTGCAGAGAACAGCTCTGTCAGGGCTCCTTACAACTCTGCAAGGACACAGTATGCCAGCAAAGCTTGATGGTCCATGGATCAGTGCTTCCATATCTTCACAGGCCAAATTTCCCCAAGCTGATGAGTGTATGTGTGAGGTGGTCAGGCATATACCAAGCAAAGCCCTGTTTGTTATTTCATGGAATTAGTTGTGATTCCTCAGTCATCCATTTGCTCTGTTACAAGAAACTCCATCCGAGTGACATTACTTGACAGCCATTTTAGCAGACTCAGAAAAAAGATTTAATGACATGATAACTGAGCTACTCTGTCATCACTGCAATGACTCCCTTTACACCAGGTTTAAGGCACATTAACAGGGTATTGTGGGAAAGCAGACAGCTGATGCCCATGCTGTATGGGATCTGTGAAAAAACAGATGACTGCTGTCTCTAGAGAGAAAATTCTGCCAAAACCCCCACTGACTTCCATAGCACTTTTATCTAACAGAGGGTTTTGATTTAGCACCTTTACAAAGAGTTAAATGCATATATACTTGCATTCATAAAATAGTATGTCAATCACACTTCACATTATTAGATTTAAGATCTTGTAGGCTACAAATTTACTTATTGGTAGCATTTACCAGTATTTTTATGACCAATCACAAATTTGATGTGGGATGAAAACACCCATTTTCAGCAATTAATACAAGGTCACAGAAAGCACAGTTTTATGAACCTGATAATCTCAAGTGTTTTGGATTTGTCTGGGTTTAAAAATGCCAGTGGCTACTTGTCAAAATTAATTTGTAAATCAAAATTGATTTCAGTCCTACACCTGCAAGACAAGTGTACAAAACTTGTAAACTTCTTTATGAATACATTGTTTTGGCCTTCAGATACAGTGGAAAGAGTCCAAGAAAATTTTTTATGGCTGATTTATAAACACTTGAAAAATGGAGTTTGTAATGAAAATGCTGACACAGCTTTAATTATTGTAGCATGAATGATTTTATTATACATTATCCACAGTGTCTATACATGCAAAGTACATGCTCTGGTGTTCTAATATTTCATTAAAGAAAAAAGCAATTACTTAGCAGATGTAGAGGGCTAAGCATAAATAGGCTAAACCAATACCTTTATGCTGTTTGAAAACCTATATGGAATGTTATTACCACATAAAAGGTTTTATACTTTGGAAGACTCAAAGGTACAGAGGACCAGCTAAAGCAATAAACTGTTCTGGTGTACTTAATTAAAAAGCTTCAAGTTACTGAAGTCAATTGAAAAACAGAAGGTTTGATTCTTTAAGGTAATTTTGTCCTCTTCTGCTAAGTGCTTATCAAGTGTTAAAGAATTAAAATGCCGTCCCAGCAGTTTAAATAGAGAATAATTTGCTTTTCCTCTGTTGAAGGCAATTCTTTATGCTGTCAACCTAGACACATGTAATAAAATGAGCAATGTGGATATAATTGGGTGACATGGTTGGATTTAATTTACCTTTAATTAACTGAAATTGTATAAGAAGCCGGCAAATAAGTATTGAGACATTTCAGAAAATAATTTTTGATGTCAACCTCTTTACATAAAGCTGGAAGTCTTCGCAAAGAAAAGCAGAGAGCGTGGCTAAAATATATTCCGAATTTATAAGCACAGAATTTCAGAGTGGGTTTTGACTCAATCTCATGAAAGATCAACCTTCAAATTGGCTTTGCTAGTGAAAATAGAAAGATTATGGAAAAGAATGAATTTCTGTGAATTATGTTTCTTCATTGTTTAGCTCTAGTGTTGTTGTGCCTGAATCTTTTTAGAGAACTAAGCACTTTTTGTTCATATTTTTCCTCTTTTTTTTTTTTTTTTTGATTGGTTTCATTGGTTTGTTTTGGTTTGTTTATTTGTTTTCCTAAAATGATGCTACAACTTCATGAAAATGCCTCTTTTCAGAAAGTCTGGGGTTTCCATGCACTTTCCCAACAGGTGAGTATGGAAAGTGTATGGCTGAATGAAGCTTTCTGTGGTTCCCAATTTCTGGAGCCAAGTCTACATTATCCTTGGCATGGTTTATGCTGTGAGGTGATACCAGCCAAGAGTAGGCAGAGAACAGCAGTGACTTGGGCTCCACTCCCAGGAACGCTCTGGACCCAAAAGCTGATGCAAGGTGGGTGGTTTGGACTCACCAAGCCGGGTTCATGCCATGTTCCAGGAACGTCCACCTGGAGAGAGCTGCTGATTCCCCAGGCTTTATGTACAGTACCCAGCACAGCATAAAGAGACTAAGCAGAAGCAAGAAATCTTCAACTGTAAAAACATAGTAATTATTGCTATGTTTACACATCTGCTGTCTGTGTTTGTAATTTTGCACTGTTTCACCATCTATGAAAATATATGGGGTTTAGCATTCAGATAACAGAGACAACAAAAACTTTAAGAACAGAATTTGTCACCACCTCAAAGAAATGTGCATGTTGAGGTCTCCTCTGGTTTCAGTATGGGTCTATGGCTGGAAAGAAGTGCAGAACAGGTAGATTTGTAATTACCCAGTGGGAAGAACTTGGCAACAGTCAATTATAAAGCTGTTTAACCAAATTTGTGGGATATAGGATTTCAATGGCTCTGAGTTCATTCCTATTTCAAGTCCAATATTCACAGTAGAACTAGAACACGATAAAAAAAGCCAGGTTGCTGCAACTGTTAATTACTATTTCTGAATTATTGATTTTAGGTTTTCTAACTCCAGTTCCAATCATTCATTGTAATGTTACTGCCCATATATTTTATAGTCCTTCTCCCTTTGTTTTTGGTTTGTTTTTTTTTTTTTGTCTAAACAGTTTGGGATTTTTTTACAGTTACTGGCCCTACATTAATTTCCTGGTATATAGAGTCCTCTATATATTCACTAGCGTGAGGTAGGAACCTCCAATAGGTAATTCATACTTAGTTTGATACTATTGCCCTCTGTATGTAGCTCCACTGAAAGACCAATATTAACTATAAAAGGACTCTGTAGTATTAATTTCCAATCTTGAGATGCCTGTATTACATGTTTAGTGATATATGTGATAAAACTGGATTCAAAAATTTCGTGTTATAAATCATATTTTCCATCTCTTTGCTCAGAAATCCTCTGAAAGCATGGGCACAGAACTGGAAACATCCAACGGTAGCTACACAAAGGGAAAAAAACACGAGAGTAATTTGATTTCAGTAATCCATTTTTCTCTGCTTGGTTTTCATTACAAATTTGCTTGATTTGATTGGTTCTCTTCATTTCAAGACAACAATAGCAGTCATCCTATCAGCTGTACTCATTTTAGAGGTGTGGATTAAATGTTTTTCCTGGAACTCATATTTTACATCAGCTCATGTAAATTACAATCAGGCCATGTATATGTAGCATTTTAGATATTAATGAATTCATATTTAATTTGATCCTAATCATTAGCTTTAATTAACTGTATTTTGCCCATGTTACATAATGCAACATCATATTTCAATCAGTCTTGAAGCTGGTTTCATGAATGGGTATTATGTTTCTTCTGCATGAAATATATTAGGTGACATCAAATAAGTAAGATCCTATATAGTTCCCATTCAAAATGAATGTCTACCAAAGAATTTAACAATCTACTTTAATTTGTAACAAGGATGCTGAATAGATTTATAAAAAATTTCTTCATTATTGTCATAATACTGGAATGCAAACTGGCAGTGGGGCAAATTTTCAAATACAGTATGGATTTTGCACATGCTATAAAGTAGTGTAGGGGAAGAACATGATGAATTCAAGGGAGCAATCTGATCTTCACATAGAAAAGAAATTTCCTGCTTTTCAGACAGGCACATTTAGCAGTTATTACAATTTCACTGTGGTCATGCATAAAAAAAAAAAAAAAAAAAAAAAAAAAAAGGCATATACAAATTAAATAAAACTCACTTTAGAATACTTAAAAATAAGTAAAATTTTTAATAGTCTGGCAGTTTAATATTTCATTTTCCAAAGGATACAGTGAATGTAACAGCAAGTCAGTAACGAATGATGAACCCACCCTTCTAGTCTCAGCTGCTCTGGTGCAAATCTAGAGACATTTTGTTTCTTGCAGAGGTTAACTCCAGAGAACAACACCATCAAACCCCTGGCAAGTGTACAAGCAAAAAGCAAGTCAAGCCTGAAAAAAAAGAATATAGATAGAAAAGGGGCCAATTAGTCATATCATTGATAAAATGAAATATGACACAAATAGAACTAATTATGTCCTTGCTCTCGATTCAGATTTTATTAGTTTAGGAGCCCTTGGAGGTTGCCTAAATTATATGTATTATACTTAGTTTGATGGGATTTTTACCCTGTTTGCTTTATGGCCTCATGGGCTGGATCCCCAGCTGGCACAAATAAGAATTGCTATTACCTTCTGTAGGACTGGGAGCATTTTATACAGTGGAGGATCAGGCACCCCAGCTGGATTTGTTGGCTGACTAACCAAACGCTTTGATAGTTTGGGGATTTTTTTTCTTCCTTTCCTTTTCTTTTTTTTTTTTTAATTTTTTTTTTAATTTATGAA
>JANHGN010026582.1:0-17980 GCA_024605025.1 Megaceryle maxima | reverse complement strand
CGGCCTTTCACCTCGTAAGGGTTGTGTTTTTTGTTTTTTTTTTTTTTTTTCCTGAGATGGTGAAATAAATGTTCTAGAGAAGGTTAACTCTTGAAGGACAGGAAGCACTGGTTTGAAAGAACAGGGTGAGCCTCTGTTCGTGGCTCCTCCAGAGTGCTGGGAAGAAGATTAACACATACCTGCCAACTGTCCCTATTTGGGAAGGACTGGCCCCAGGGATTTTTTTTTTTTTTTTTTTTTTTCAGTCCGGGAGGGAGGGAGAGAGGGAAGAGGAGGAAAAACCTCCTTCTTCTCACTCAGTCCCTTCATATTTCTTTTCCAATTCTGGATCTCCCAACATAATTATAAGGTTGTCCCCTTTCTTCCCCTCACTGTCCCTACATACAGTTTTCAGATGCTGGTGGAAATTAATTAATTTACCACCGGATCTTGTAACATGCCCAATGCCTTTAGCTCTCACTAACACCGCTGGACAGCTAGCAGGATTAGACCCATTGTGTGGACTTCATGTGTGGTTAATGAACGGTATGAAACTGCATGTTTAAGAGAGACCTTAGTGTCGATGAAAGTCCTGAGACCGAATCTTGGCTCATTCCAGTTCCAAGATTAAAATAAACACATCCTTGAGCTATGCACAGTTTGAGTGTGTATATAAATGAGTGTACACATCTACTTCTGAAAAAGTGTAGAGAAAAATGTTACAAAAATTTTAGCTAGAATTTCTACCCTTTTTCTGATTTTTTTTTTTTTCATATTTCTTTCCATCTTTGTTACAGCAATAAATTCGGGTTCCCTAAAGACATTTTGCTGCAGTCTAGTAAACTGAATTCTGTCTAACCAAGGCAAAGTCTGAGCATGACATCATAGCAGGGAACAATGGAGTGCATCACTCCTCTCCCTGACCACACAGCAAACTTCAGGGTAGCGTTTAAAAAGATCAATATGGGCATGTATATGTGTTTACAGAGTGCATATACAACACAGTAAGCATTCAGATAGTGGCATAAAACAGGAAAGAAAAAGCACTGGGGGGATCTTGTTTATATACTGGAGTGTTAGCAGTTTGAGGGCTTTGTTCAAAACTGGGAAAAAAATCAACCACCCCCCACATGAACAGCCTCCCTCCCCTTCTCTAAACATGGATATCTGCCTTTCAGAATTGTATACTTGTATCTTTCAAAATATGTGAATAGTATTACATGAAATGGCACATTCTAACTGAACAAGCAGAATTTCAACCCAAATTTGACAGATAATCTGGTTAACCACTTGATGGTTAACCTGCAGCTTTTTTAATAAACACCACGGCTCCTATTATTTTCACTTCACTTGGGTTTCACTTATATTTTACTATACTCATGTTTAAAAGCTTTTTGTTTGTGAATGTGTTAAGCAAGGGTTTGAATAAAGAAAGTGGTCTTTTGAAAAACATACAAGGGAGAATATTTTAGAAATAACAGAGAAATACACATGTGTGCATGCACACATGCACGCTCACCCTTTAGTTTCTGGTTTAGGCATCTGTGATTCAAAGTTCTGTATCTGACATCAAATGCTGCTGGTTAAAACAATCTGCATATGCAAATCTAGACAAAAGTGACTTGTATAAATTTGCAAAGAAATTTCAAAATTTCAGACAAGGCTACATTTCACAAACCTTTGCACCATACTGAGCTAGGCCAAAGGAAATATTTCTTCCTGACAGTTTTTGTTTTGTTTTGTTTTGTTTGTTTTGGTTTTAATAAGTAAATATGAAGTTAACTGTAATTCTACTGTAATTTCTTTACCTGATTCTCTCTGGGTTCTTGCCTATGGTTGTCATGGTAATTTGATAATTCTGGATTGCTCTCTACACATTCTGTTTGTCTCACTGGATTTCCTGATTATTCAGAAAACTCTTTTAAAAAACCTTCCTGTCTCCCCCGCTCTGTGCCCATTCTGGGATCAATCCTGCTTTTTTTTCATTCCTCTAGCATAGAGAAATGTGTATTATTTTGCTATAAATCTACTAAGGTTAAACTGTTTGCTCTACCTACCTGAAAATGGAGATAATGAGATAAGCATACATATTAGAGCACTTATATTATCTTTCATAGTCTATGACAGGGGATAGAGAAGAAATGTGGAAAGATAACCGCATATAGATTCCTTGTAGAGTACTTGGTTCTTAATCCTATAGATATTATTTAGGGTTTAACTGCTGCATTTCTGACAGCAGAAACATGTATTTAACTGTTGCCTTTTCAAACGTGACAGACACATTTGTACCTAAAGTGAGTTAGAATATATTTTCTCTATATCTCAGAGCAGAAGCAATGTTTTTATTCAGAGGTTCAGGTGACAACTTATGCCAGAAGAAACAAACGTATCAGGCTTTGAGTGCACCACTAAAACCCAAAGAAAAATACACACTGCTAAGTAATATTCAGCTTGGGTGTGTAGTTACAAAAGGTTTATGTCATTGATGTGTGCATCTTTTAAAAGCTCTCCATTAGATTATGTATACAACATATATATACATATTATAGGTGTATACATAATATATATGTATGAATCATGGAATCATAGAGTGTCTTGGGTTAGAAGGTGCATAAACTTTCTTTTTTGGGGGCAGTGGTCCTACTGCAGACACTACATGATTTTTGTGATAAAAACACAGAGCTGCTATATGTACCTATGGTTACTGTGAGTAATTTGCTTGCATATTACCTCTCATATTATTTCCTTTGTCTAGTCTTTGTACATTTAGCCTCTACACTCTTCAGGAAAGGGTATGTATTTTACTGTACTGGTCAATGTCTCATAAAACTACACCCTGGCATCATTAGGATCTCAAATAATTATTTCAAGGCAAATAATCCACTACCATTAAGAGTCATAACTGAAACTATAGGCCAATTTATTACAGTTAAGAACCAATAATTTCCACTGTACGCTGTCTTTCCAATGTATCAATGACATCTGCAATCCCACTGGAGTAAAAATGTCTGTATCAATGAAAAGTACTGGTATTAATGGAATCAACAAATTCTGTTGTCTGGCCTCTGTTGCTTTCTTCTTCTTTCTTCTTCTTATTTCTGTTTGGTTGGGTTGGTTTGGTTTTTTTTGTGGTTGGTTTTTTTTTTATTTATTTTTTGTTTTGTTTTGTTTTGTTTTGTACTGGAAAGCATATTTGGGATTTCTTACTAAAACCTTTTGATGGCATCATGCTGTGGAATCTGCTGAGCTCAGTGAGCATTCCATCTGTGACAGTCCCTGTGCCCCAACCTATTGCCATAATCTAGGACATCTGTGACATCATCTGAGAGTTTATGACATCGCCCAGTGAACTGCAAGACCAGAAAAGGTTGCTGTTCCTTAGTCACCATGAGTTTAAAAGGTGTCACAGGTAGTATTTGGCATGCGACTGCAATGTTTACACTTGATTTTAATTCAAAATGCTGCTAAAATAACCCTCTGTACATAGATTCAAGGACCTATAAATCTGTTTGGAAACTTTTCAACAGTATAAATCTTACTCTTTGATTTTCAAATTTCCATTTTCAGTAAAATAAAAATGATAAATTTTATCCAGTTCTTATGTAGTATATAATAAATCATCAATGAACACATTTTCTCTTATATGCTAAAAACCCACGTTATCTCTGACTGCTACTCGACAAAAGGTTTCAGTAAATCCTGTGTAGGACACCTGTTGTTAAAATGTTCATAAATTGACTTTAAAAACCTGTTTATTTGTGTATTTCTGAAATATAGGCACTGCAGAAGCTCAATAGACTGTACGCTTCATACCTAGCAAAAAAATGATGGCCTCTCTCTTCTGAAAAGAAGACTAAGCAGGGGAATGCTCTATTTTACATTCTGCTAACAATTATTTTTACAAAATATATAAAGTAGCATTTATTATTTGAGTGATCATAAATATTTACAAAGAAATTATAGTCTAGAAAGCAACCTACATGCTGATGCTTTTTTCTTTTCTTAGACTGTTGTTTGTTTACATACCTGTAATTGCTAAAATTCAATAATCTGTAGTGATCTTGGTTTTATTAGTGTAAATTATCAAAGTCTTGCTGCACAAATTACCAAGGCTTTGCCATGCAAATATAATAGGTTCAGCTACTTCTTTTAAAAGTGCTCTAGCCCATTTTTTTATTACTGTTATCTTTAGCTCTGTGAAGCCTTGGACCATTTCCCAGTCTGGATCTATAGAAAGTTTCCTGGGAAAATGTATAAAGAGCCTGTGTTCTGCTTTACTCTGTTCTGGCAGTGCCTGTGTGCTTTTGGTGAGCTAGGTCTTTGAAGACATAGCCCATGCATGGAGTCCAGTCAGGCTGAAAAATGTAGCAGTTGAGACATTTTACAATCCCAAATCTCTTTTAAACAAAGGTGTGGTTTAGCAGGACTGGCTGCTTCTGACCTCTTTCAGTCTCTTATTATTGCAGCTGCTATGATGTAAGGCTGAGTATGGTAGAGCTAAAGTAGCTGAGGCTCACGGAGAAATGCTGAGAACAGCTGTTTTACTGTAAACATTAACAAGGGTTTGACTTCATTTGCAAGCTGGGAGCATTCACAGTTTCTGCACAAATAATACTTTGGGAATTGATATAGATGTTCACAAAACAAAGAAAAAAAATATCCCTTCTATATGTTACTGCAGCTTTGAATCCAACAAATTCTCTGCAGAGAGATGCATCCCATTAAAATCAACAGGGAATTTTTCACATTAATACACAGGTTCACACAGATGATATAGACATACATGCAGGAAAAGAAGGAGCAATATTTATGTGCTTTAGCTATTTCTAAAGCTCCTATCACGTTGATATGTGAGTGCCAATTAGATACCAAAAATATTCAGTTGTAGCAGACACTGATGTCTGCTGATTATTGTAGAGCTACAAACAGAATCCTATCCAAGAGGGCAGAGAGGGATTTGAATGCCTTCCCCTTAGCTCAGCTCTGCAATTCATGGATGTTAGGAAACAAATTTCAGACCTCATTTCCTTCATTACATTCTCGAGGTTGCTTTATTCTGAAGCAAATGAAAAAACTCAGACAAAGTGACCTTTGCAGCAAGCAGGGACACTCAGTGACATCACATACATCTGTATATGCACACACAGACATACGGGCCAGATCCTCCAGACACTGAAAGCTGTTTTTTAGCCACATTATCAATGCTACTGAGTCTGTCGGGCAGCTCAGCCAGCTACTTGTGCATCAGTCAGTACAGATATGACAAAGCCTTCACTGGTTTGCAGTCACTGCAGGGACTGCAACAACTCTTCCTTTCCTGAGTCCTTGTGAAAGCCAGAAGAGTTTAGCAATAGCTAAACTGAGCCTGCCTCATGGATCCCCAGTTACCAAACTAGTTTCTTGGGTCCAGTGATAGCCAGTGCAAAATACAGCAGCTCTGCTGGTGTTACAGTTTATACTAGGGACCAAACTGGCAGGGAGACAACCCCAGGATGATGCAAGGATGGCTTAAAGCTGCATTTTCACCATCCTATTTGAGGCCTGCCAAGAACTGCTTGGCCAAAGCTTGGAGTCTGGGCAATAGTCCCTACTTACAGACTCCTTCTAGAAACTCCCCATATTAAATATAAAGCTATATAAATCCTGACTATCTTGCCCATTTGTTAATATTATCGTTCAGAGGCTAAGTAGCATAAACTCCAGTCAGCCCTTTGGTAAAAGACCAAGGCAAACTTGGGGTCCAGAAAGGCTTGTTAAAATTCATCACTTTCAGTGAAAATCTTAGAGTTGTGCCTGCGCTGTTGGATGTAGACCCCTTAGAATGAGAAATAAAATTAACTAATTGGACATCTGACCTTTTTAATGTTCCCGGGACATTCTCCACAAATATGGAAGCATCAAATTGTTAGTATCTTTCCCAAATTCAGAGCTAGTTTGCTATATTCTGTTCTTAAACTGTTTGTGTTTATGCAAGGTAAGGGGAGGTTTTTGGTCTCTGTCCTGTTTTATGGCGTTAATCTATTGTGCAGTTGAACAGCCTCTATCCCCTCCTCCAGAGTGGCTGTGTTTCTTTGATCGTGATTTCTTTCTATGTTTTGGGATGAAATAACATAAAACTCTATCTGCCTGGTACAGCTGTAAATACTGGTTATCTTGCATTCCTATATATAGCGAAAACCAAAAATATTCTCAGTGCCATTTATTCCTGACTCCGAGTATCTTCAAATCTCCAGTTAAAGTTTCACCATTTGTGTGTGCTGAGACTTGGAAATGCACCTGGAAATGTATGGAAATGTATCAGGATTTCAGAGCTCTGGAATGATATCTTTTGTGAGCTGCCTTTCCCTAGTTATACTTGTTTTTTAAACAAATGTTCACAAAACCACACAGCTGTTTGCCTAGATCTTGTAACCAAAACAAGGCCCCATCCTGTCCTCTTCCACTGCCCATGCCTATAATTTCTTCTCAAGCTGAATGCTGAACAGGGCTAAAGCCAACATACTATTATGTTTGGAACCAGGTTCCATCCAGGAAAATGATACAACTGAACCTGGGAAATAAGTTGCAGCTTCAGAAAGTAATAAAGTGTGTTATAGTGCTCTTATGTAACTGGAGATGGAGGAGCTGCTTCCAGAACAGAGACTGGAAAGGACATACTGGCACCTGTGTGATTTCTGAACTACTGAAGTCAAATTCTTTCCTCTGCCTTGTCAAGTCCAGAGACCAGATGAGATGCCATGATCCTGGCCAAAAGAGAGACTGCTCTGGCACTACAGAAACATCTTCTATATCTGATTCTTCCTGTGATAGTAGCTCTTCTCACCACCTTAAAAAGCTCCTTGAAACACCTGTCCCAGACACAGTTTCTACAATTGGATGAAACGTGTCAGCACCATTAGGACCATTCAAGCAAAGACTGGGATAAGATGCATCACAGAACTACACCAGCAAAGAGCAACGCTGCTCTAGGTTGGTAGTGCACATCAGGCAGCTGTTATGAGCACATGGCAATTTGAAGGGGACCGAATGCTCTTTCCCAAAGCTCCCTGAGAAAACTAGGTCCAAAAGCTTGGATTTTCTATTGAAATGCCTCATTAAACATTCCTGTAAATTGAAACGTTTGGTCTTGTTTGTTGCCATTTACTAATGCAACCTAGAAGTCGCCTTGTCAATAATCCTGTCAGACACACCCGATTTTCCACCATAAAGCAGATGAAACCATCCAATTTATCACCTTAGTAATTCACAACATTAGCCCACACTGTTTTTCATGTGGTAAAAACAGGACTGTCCAGGTATTTAGAGATCTGAGAGTGGCTGACCTGTAAGCATATAATCAAACCCTAGTGACATGCAACCCAAATTATAAATACTTTCCTTTTTTTTTTTTTTAGTAATTTTTTTTTAATTTCATCCATTCCTTGATTTTCCAGAAATAAAAACTCAATTTCTTAATGAAGGCATTACATCCGAACATCAGTCTGCCACTTCTGGCCATCTCTGCTGCTTGCAACTCGTTGTGCCACCACAGCCCACTTCCAAATGTCCTTTACACCAATGAGCCACCTCTGGTCATGAAGAACTGCTGCTGAGCTCAGGTGTAAGGTAATCACTGCAAAACTCTAGAAGTTTAGGCCAGAAACTGAACTCCCCAAAAGACAATGATACTGAAAACAAACAAGCAAACAAAAGTAGAGAGAAAAAAGGTGTGGGGAAGAAATTCCTGTGATTTTCCTCAGACATTTTCCAAAATCAGTTTTTCTCCAAATATAATTCCAAACTTCACCTGGAAGGTGTGCATTTATTCCAATCCAGCCAATCTTTTGGAGAAATGCATAAAACACCAAACTGTATCACAAACATTTTTTGATTAGAAAAGCAACTCCAGTCTAGTTATCTGAATACAGGCATAGTCAAACTTCTGAAATGGGAAAATGGCTGCATTCTGTAGCAGGTCAAATATAAACCAAAAAAAATGTACCCTAGGCAAAAATGAAGTCTTACCTGATTTTTGAAGCTTTTAATTTTAAAGCTATCTGGAATAGCCAAAGGAATAATGGAGCACTTGTAAGAAGGAATACAAAAAAGTGCCAGTGCCAAATACACTGGGAAGGGGAATATGATGGAGAATGCACATCTCTGAAATAAACTTTTGAGGTGACAGCCTGAAGATCAGGTCCAATAAGGGAATTAGCTACCCAGAATTTCAGGCCCGCAGTGCCTAAGTGAAAGGTACTGGATTCCTAGAGGGGAGATCAGAACCTTTTGTTCTGTGCCTATGTTTCCTATATAAAGCATGGGAAAAATTAGGCACCTCTGAGTATGGTACACAAAACATGTTTCTGTATTTTTTTCAGTGACTATTTGTATGAAATATTTTAGAAACAGTCCTGAAAGCTGGGAAGAGAATCTAAGGTTCTCTCTGCCAGATGGGTTCCTTAACCAGTACAGTCATGCTTTCTCTTACGCTCTCTCTGTTCTCTGTGACTCTCATTCTCTCTCTCTAGCCCAATGAACTTAAATTTTTTTCTGCAGCATGGCACAGTTTCAATAGGAAGGGTGGAGAGTGCCTGCCTTCAGAACAGCCTGCAGTCTGGTGGTCAGGCCACTCTCCTGGGACGTGTGAGTTGGAGTCTCCTCACGCATGGAACATTCTTGTGCTTACAGGCAGGAAATGGTGAGGGTGCACTTGAGAACTCACCTTGTTTTTTCTAATCTCTAACTGCTGTTATACAGATAATAAAAGGAAATATTTAACAATAACCATGAGAATTACTGACACTTAAAGACACCTTTAATCTTTAAGATTCCAAAGCAAACAATGGATTATGCTGAAGCAAGTTTGCCCTTTGGACCTAGCAGAAGCACCCAAGAATGCAGAAATGGGCTTTACTGTGCTTCCTAAACTGTTGTAATGCATGTTTTTTTGTGAGCTAGATAAAATCGGTAGGCTGAGTCAGAAGAAAATTCTGCTTGCACAGTATCCTTTTTTGTTTTTGGAGACTCACTAACACCATTTCAGCTTTAACCTCCTTCAGCTCCATCTGCTTTCCTAGAGCAGAAGCATAGCAGCTGTATTTAATCCCCATGCAGAAGCTCAGAGGGGTAAGTCTTACCCACAGGTATGTACATTCGAATCACATTGCTTACTATCAGTTTATCATCTCCTGGGGCATCACACAAGCAACAGTGCACAAGCTTAGGCTAGGAGATGAAGAAAACTTCAACGCATTATTGAAAGTGCAGAGAAGAGCTTGAAGGAAGCAGAAAACAATAAAGCATGTTGGATTTTGGTCAAAACAGTAAGAATTAATAACCTGACTTGCTCAAGCATACGATGGGATCTACCATAACTACAACTATGGCCAGTTGTCTGCCAGGTTGTCCATTTCACATGGGTTTGACAGTTTTGCAGGTCAGTCCCCTTTGAAACTACTTTAATTCTTACTATATTTAAACAAAAGAAAAAGAGGAGAAATTTCTGAGTCTGCACAACTCCTGCTGGCAAAGCTACACATAGCTCACAGAACAGTAGGAAGGGAACTTTCCAGAGTAAGGATGTTTCTTTTTTCAGCCAAACCAACACTTGCTGCCCAGATAATGACAGCCAGTCAGTCTGAGGCTGCTTCTGTGCTGCAGCTGGCCAGGGGTGCTATCAGTGCAGGTCCTACTTCCAGGATTACTCCATCATCCCTCCAGGTCCTGCATTTATACAAGAAACAGTTATAATGGTCCCATACTGTGCCTCCATTTGAGTCAGTCTTTCTGCGCCAATTGCTGTGTGTTAGCAGACCTTGTGTACTGAAGGAACAAGAGCCAAACCTGTCTCAGTTTCTAGGTTTTTGACTTGGGAAGTTTATGCAATGCAGGAAGTTATGGTTTCTCAAGTCCTTTCCATAAACAGCGTCTTTGGTGAGCACTTTGCTCCTTTATGGCCCAACTGAATCAAAGGCAGTTAGCATATAAAAAATCTCATGTCTATTTAAACATTTGGATGAACCTGGGCCCAAGTAAAGATGTATTTAAAAAGAAAAAGTTTCCTAAATTTATGGATTCAGAATCTTTGTGCATAACTTAGAAAATTAAGAACTAATGATATTTTCCTGATAGCTTAATTAACATTCTATGTTAATTCCTTCCTTTTCTTATTTCAATGTAGCGTATTTAAGACTTTTAAGATATATGGTTTTACTGTTAGGATTTTGGTTTGCTATAATTTTTGCTTTTGTACTGTTTGCCATTCAAACATATGTGGTTTTCAATTTTATGCATTAGGGATGACCAGTTTTGCCTATGATAAAGGAGCACCTCCTATAAAAGACTTCCCTTTACCAGCAGCAAATTGCTAGAACAGGACAGGGGTTAAAAAGAAATGTCACCTACTCTGTGTTAACTAAGATTATATCTTAAAACCTTAGCACGTGTTCCTCCTTCTGCCTGATTCACACAAATTCCTACTGCTATATCTTATTATGGCACTAAAGAATTTGATTAATTAGATGCTGAATACAACTCAGTTTGTTTCTCACATGCAAACACACAGACACACATATGCAGTAATGCATTCTTACCACTTGTAAATAGGAGTCTTTATCATAACATTTTCCACCTTGAAAAAAGTAGTAGAAACGTACAACAGGCAGGGGCTATTTTAACTTATAATTTCTTTTTCTCTCCTTCTGTTGCCACTGAGAGAACACATATTCTAATTACACCTCTGGTAGGTGTATCAGAGTGCATTTTATGCACCTGGGTCATGTGGCATGGGCTGCACACACCATTCCAGTCTGAGGACCTTTTGAGGAGGCAGGTTGTGCCCATACTTCCTGAGCATACACTGAATGAGCAGGAAAGAACAATAGCAAAAATTACCCTCTGGCTCTGCCTCCCAGTAACATGAATCCCTGAAGCATGCGTTCCACTGACTCACTGGCTTCACACATAGCCTGTGACCCTATAAATAGGTCTTGAGCCAGCACTGTCCATCAGCCTCTGCTTTGCAACTTTGGTACATACACATGATGCCTCTTGCTGCAACTTCTGATACTGCTGCTTCTATTGGTTTGGGTGGGATCAGACATTTAAGAAATAACATGGACTTAATGGAATGGTACACAATGATTCTCAATGACCAGGAGAGAGCTGGGGACTGCAGACCTCTCCCTCATCCTAGACAAAGGGTGTTCTATTCTGTTTAGAACAGAACACCTCTGCCAGTTATTACTTAGACTTACTTGTATAGCAGACCCTATCAAATACAGGCCTCTTCCCAGGTAGAGAGAGGTAAGGAGAGGGAGGTGACCATGAACCATCTGTAGTGGGAGGATGGTGACACCACCACTTTAGGATAAGGAGACACTCTGTGCAAACAGTTGGAGCCTGCCCAGCAGCATGATCCTCATGCCCATAAGCATTGCAATCTGCTCAAAAAGCCTGGACATTCCTGACTCCTTCAACCAGTCTTGCAGTGAAAGAAAAGTTCATCGTCAGCCAGCCAGCTCAAATGTGCTTGAGTCCACCATCCCCAAATAGTGTATACCACTGTTGCCCTGAGATCATAAGGCAGTTTCCCAGAAAGTATACTCAGAGGGAAAGGGGCCAAGAGATTAGCTAATTGTGCCTGGCACAGAGGGCCTTTGACAAAGTTATTCAGAAGAGATTTAACTTCCTGGTCTACAGAGCCTTGCTGAGTACAAGGAAGAATACAAGGACATGAAGACAAAGTGTACCCACTGAACATATGATTCCTGTATTTTCTGGATTAGGATACTGATTGCATTTTGATCAGTGCTGTCTATATTGTGCTCTTCTGGTCATGCTATCCTATCAGACAGGGAGGCAAATATGAGTATTTCATCAAACACTAAAGTCCTGACAGGTAGAGGATAAATAAGCTTTTGATCAACTCATCAAAGCTACTATGTCCTCTAAAGCTTTTACTGAGGCCCATGAGAGCCTTTCCACCCAGAATGGATGCTGCAAATAGAGCCCTTCACAGATACTTCTCAAAAGCTAGCACCAGTGTAGGCAGTGAGTCCGGCTTCTTGATGGAAAGAGAAGTCCGAGAAGCCATCAGTTTATTTTGCAGAACATGCAGCATGCTCATAAAGTGCAAATGTGCACTATCACTGGCCATTTCTCTTCCCTATTTCTATTAGCCTCTCTTTTTTTCCTCCCTCTGCCCTCATGACCCAACCTTTCAGCCCCTCATGACCCAACCTTTCAGCCCCTCATGACTGATGCTGTATTCCCCAGGAAGGTCCATGCCTTCAGCTCCTAAAAGGAAGCCACAGGCTATTTAGTGTGATTTTCCAGTCACTGAATTATGTGCATTTGTTAGGAGCTCCCTCCTAGGAAAGCTAGAAAAGCTTCTCTCATGTGAATACAGTACCCCTCTGGGGACACTCCATTCCCTCTGTCCCATGCCCAGTGCTCACAGCACATACTGTCTTCACAGTGTGCATTCTGGACCAGGCTTTCTCCCTCTACACAGGATGACTATTTTGGCACACACATGAAGGTCCAGGAAGGTGAGGGGAAAAAACCATAAAGTGCTAGTGCTGACAAAATCAGAAAAATTTAAGAGGGCACATTATTGTAGTGCACTGTTCATTTTACCAGTAGCTCATTATTTTCCAAAAAGCCCAAGCAGAGCAATAAAGTCTTTATTCTCAGCAAAGTAACTGGGGATCTGGCACTAAATTAGAATGCACCAGAAGGTTTGGGGATCATGTAGGAAGATCTTAATATGATGAAAAGGGACATAAATACATGTACATTTTCTCTTCTCTGATCAGGACAGTGAGACAGCTTCTCACTGATGGTGGACAGTGAGGCAGCTTCTCACTCTCCACCAGCAACACGACAAGTTTGCTGGGAAGCATCTGGACTAGCAAGGCCAGAATGCTTGTAAGGCTGTCTCTGGAGACCTGTCAAGTGATTAGAGGTAGCACACAATCTGTAGAATCTGTACTGTTTGCCTATAAACCAAAGCAATTTTTTCCTGCCCCAAAACCTATTTAATTTATTTTTTAGTAGAAAACCTTGGCCTAAATTAAGCTTGTATTCTGTAGATATGGATGAGGGATGAGAACACCAGTGTGAAACAGGGGTGCATGGTGTAGAGATGCATAGAAAGTAGAACAGGGAATCTCTAGTTTTAGCATAGTCAGGTAAATTATGCTGTTACCTGGGTCAGGTAAACTATAAGGAAAGGTCTCATGTTAAGCCCAGTACTTCTCAAAACAATAAAAGTTCAGATTTTTGTCTTCAAATTACTATCATATTAACTATCAGATCATCAAATTCAACAGTCAGTAAATCAATTATATTTCTAATTATATTAGTGAGAATATAGGCTCATTGTATTAAATTAGAACTTCTGTTCTAAAACAGAATGCAAGTTAAGTTTTTTTGTTAAAAAGTTAGAACTTTTGCAAATCCCACCTAAAATGAGTAACAATGCAATAGAGATTCCAAATAGCTTTTTACAGAAAAAAAAAAAGGGGGGGCTGCAACTACATCTATTTAAAAAATTTAGTTATTAATGTGTCTTTGAATAAATTTACAATAAACCAGTTAATGATCAAGAGCACTACATAAAAGCTAGTAAATTACAGAAGACAGAAAATGATGGAAATTGCAAGATAAAATTATAAAATTTTCTATTTGGCATATGTGCGTTTGTTTCCAGCCAACTGCCAAAATAAGTAATTTGTTTTGTCATGGGCCTACATTTCATACCAAGGTCTTCACAACTCTCACAGTTTATAGTGACTAAAAATGCTGAAAGGAGATGATCAAGATAAATTTTTGTGTTTTGAATGCCCTTACTAACAAAATCTATGATACTGAATCCAAAAGCCCTTTAAAATGTTATTTTTCAACAATTAGACTGTTTAGTTTGTTTATTGATTTCCTCTAATACTGTCAGTGAAACAAATCTTATCTGTTTAAGGGTTGGTTTTAATCAGCTGTGCTTTCAGAGTCTCAGGTGTCTATCTACGTGTATTTGCCTTATTAAGGTTCAGATCTTACTGGGAAAATTTTGCATTTGTCAAGAGCTGTCTCAACACAGTAATAGTCCCCTAACACTTGACATTATAAGGCCTTGGTTTAGTTGCTTGTAACTGCTAAACTTTAATAATTTGAATTTAAATTTTCTCTGCCATCTGCCTCAGGCTGATACTTTGTACAATGTCAGCATAGATGTCTCCGTCTTTTCTGATTAATAACTTAGAGAAAACTATATTGTTTTGTCAATGGTAAAATTTTCTTACTTGTTTTCAGAGGGTTTGGTATCCTGATGTTTCAGAACAACACACCAAATGCTAGGGTAACCCTCATAGAGAGAAACTTTTCTTCATTCCCTAGGTAATTTGTACTGGTAAGGTAGAAAACAACCTGACATAATAAAGTCTATAATGGCTAGCTATGTACATTCAGTACATATAAGAGGCTAGTAAGTAAATTTATTGATTAGTTCACCCATATTGAGCACATCCTACTACAGGCTGAGCTGAGCTGAGCTGAGCTGATAAGGAGTTTCTTTCCACATACAGGAGAGAGACTGAAGAGACTTAGAGCAGAGGGTCTGTAGCCATTAGTGCACATACAGTCCCACCGCATATCTTCCTGAGTCCCATTGTTCCACAATTGTCAGCAAATAGCCATGAAATCCCTTTGCAGAGTGCTTGTCTCATTTTGCCTTTAGAGGCTTGTTCTCATAAAGGATAGCTGCCTGTTGTCAGGGACGGTTAGCTCAAATGGTAGAGGTCCATACAAGCATATCTAAGTTCCAGCTCTACTAATGATCCATGTGAGACTTAATGAGGTTCCACATGATGGAATTAACACAGGAAATTACACATAAAGAGATTATATTCAAAGAATATTATGGCTGCAAAGTAAAACACTCCAAAATTTAAAAAGCTAAAATTCACATTGCCATGAAATTCTTTTCTTGTTGTTCATGTAGAGCACAAGATGAGCAACATGGTTAAAATTGTGGGTACAAACAGGTCCCAGGAAATCAGTTTCATTACCTTGTACTTAGCAGAAGACACATTCTTAATTGTTGTGCTGAAGAAGACTCTGTAGCCTAAAAATTATAATGACATTGATGTTTTACCAGCCATTCATGTACCATGTAAATATTTTGAAAAGTAAAGCCTAGTTTCATAAGTGATGCAAACCTTCTCACCATCAAAGATGCTTAATGATGGGTCAATTTAGGCCTCTTTCTTGTCTGTGTTTATCTCAAAGAGATAGAAAATGACTTAATGTTTCTAGGAGTGTGTTTCTAGGACTCGTACCTTCTGCTCCCAACCCCTGATAGTATGGTTAGCATAACTAACACCATTTTATGAGGCAAAGCCATCCTCTGTGACCAAGAGAGTGACATATGAGTTCCCTTTACTTTTATGACCAGGCCCTGAAGATCCTGTGAACCAAGTAGACAAACCAAACAGATCTCCTCTTCCCGTCCCTGCCAGCTTCAAGGTTCTTGAATGGCTGACCAAATACTCTCTTCCTCACCAGGCTTGAAGGTCCCAGGCACCCAGCCAGCCCAGTGTTGTTGATGTCCTCCTCACTAAACAGGAAAGTGTAACAGCACACAGAGAGCTGTCTAAAAAATCAAGCAGTATCAAGTCCTAAGTGGGGAACTTGGACTGGAGCTGCTGCTTCAGTGATACCCATGACCCCTCCAATGGCCAGGAGCACCTCCACCATCATTTGCTTCCTCCGAGGACTGAGTGACCTGGAATCTTTATAAGATTTTTGAGTCTAGATTATGATTTTTATATTGATGCATCAAATCATGTATTATGATCTGCAGACAGTCCAGTGATTAGAAACCATAATTTAAGTTAGGGTCTAGGTGATTAGAAATCATGTTTTATTACAAATTCTGTATTACACTACTTATAAACTATACTACATGGATTCTGCTTGTAGAAATGCTGTGCAATTCTAACAATAAATTCTGTGCTATAGTAATAATAATATCCTGTTAAGAATAGAAAGTTTTAATTGTAACTACAACTTAGTGCTGTCATCATTTTGATAAGGATCCCTAAAAGAACCCATCTGTTCCCTTAGTGTCAGGTGACAGAATGTTTTAGTCCCATCAAAATTAGTAATAATGATAAATATTGTGCTATATAAATAATCAGCTCTATTCCCAAACAGAAGGTGGACTGTGAAATAAACCATTCATTCACAATATAAAAAAAATACAGATGCTAGTTTATACATACACAGCAGCTCAAACCTAGGAAATCCCAGCTCTGATGTGTAGTGGCTTGGGCTTCATTTCCACCATTCTTGGTGTCACTTCTCCTTGATGGAATTATAGCTTTCACTTTCAGTGGTGATTATTGATTTTACGTAAGTCTGCATGCAAATAATTAAACAGATAATTCTGGATTATATATGATTGATGAATAGTAAACTCCAGCACTTCCTGAAGCTCGGAAATGTTCCTCTGTTAGTGACCGTTACAAATGATCTTGAATTGGTCATATGAAGTTTGACTCCATCACTTCTTCCACATTGTTTTAATCTTATTCACTGTTGAACAGTACTATCTGTTTGTTGAATATTCCAGTAAATTTTCCAAGACAAAAATCCTGGGTTCTGCTTCTGATAAAATGGGCACTCCTCAAAACAATCCACAGGGTGCTAATAAAAAAATTACACTGTAACAGCTCATTCTAGTTGCCTGACCCTCAAAGATTAGGTACCTTGGCTTTCTATACTGTGCCAGGAGAAAATTAAATGCCCCAGTAAGACAATCAAAAGGGTAAGTGGTGAGCAGCACACAGATCCATAAAGGGAGAGAAGTGTGAAAGCTGTTGAACTCAGGAATCCTATCTTCAAGGTGAGAACTCTGAGCACCAGGCTGGTGAGTCATACTCTTTCTTGTCTGCCATTCTTCTGGAACCATAAATTTTGTACTCCTTTCAGCATGAAGGCACAGATCCAACAGGAAGAAAAATGCTGCCCCTACCTCAGCCAGTTTGCTAACTGTTAGGGCAGGCTCCTAGGAAGGAAGAAGATGGCATAATTGAACCTCCTTAAGCAAACTAAACTCCAGACTCCAAGGATTAAGGAAATCTAAGAGCTAAGTGTTCTCTACTACTGGCTTAGAGGGTAAGGCAAGAGCTCTACTGCAAGGTAAGGTAACTACCATATAAAGGTGACTCCTATAATCTTATTTTAAGAAGAAATTAATTATGATTCTTTATGTAATTTTCAGTCCTAAAACTATTGTGTAGTATAACAATTAATTGTTAAGCGGCCACAATATTCCTGCCTAGAAGTGGCAGTACTTCAGCCATGAAAAAGCAGCCACCTGGGATATATATGTGGAAACAGAAAAAAGGAGAGGATCTGATTATCTATAAAATATTTTTCTATCCCTCAGGATGAATGACAACAGACAAACACAGTATTTTTAAACCACAGTTTCATATGTTACTAAAGCAAACCAGAAAAATCATAGTACCTCACATTTTCCTATCTTCCTTGTTCTCTCCTCCACGAGTGAGTGCACACATTTACAACAGGCTTCATAGGAAGCCATCTGCCCAAGCAGAAAATAAGAAAATTAACAGCAGTGTGGATTGTTACTTGACACTATGATGCTTTTCATATTAAAGTCATAAACGCTTCCTTATAAGAGTCCAGAAATAATAAATTCAACAGGTAATTAGTATTTGAGGTTTGGCTTCTTCCCCTGTGACTGTCTTTAACAGACACTTGCTTTTAAATTTACTGGGGGAATGACTGGCTACTAATCCAGATGTAGATACATTATCTTGGCTGATATTTCCAGATACTATATACTGATATATATATATATATATACATTTGAAAAGGCAGTAGGGATTGTTTTTTTTTTTTTCTGCTTTCTTTCTTTTTTTTTTTTTTCGCTTCCCCTCTCCCCCCTCTTCCCCGTGCACTCAATATAAGGCGTGGTGGTCTTCTTACGTGTTCT
>JANHGN010026581.1:44832-55904 GCA_024605025.1 Megaceryle maxima | reverse complement strand
AAAGATTCAATTTTTTTTAAGGATTTAGAAGTTTTGGATATTCAACAAGAAACTTCCCCAAACCTTTTTCCTATTTTTTTTCCACAGGTTTTACCTGATTTTGTGAATAGGTTTTATCTCCCTCAAACTGTATTTCTATTAGTGAGTTTCTACTGGATGCCAAATTTAATGCTTAGCCATAAAAATCCATCCACTACTAATTTCAGTGGAAATAAAACTTGTGCAGTTCACAGAAGTCTGCTGTCTGTGACAAAGATTTTGCAATTGGTTTCTTTAGACCTGTCCAAGCTCCTATGTATCACAACTGGATTTTACAGCTCTTACATTTCACAATGAGTCCACCTGTGTTTGAGACCTTAGGGATGTATCTATTTTTAGCTCCCCATCTTTTCCTTCCTTTCCAAATTTATGTGAAGGATTTACATAGAGCATATGTTGCAGGATTTAGAAGGTTGCAGGATGGGCTGGTAACCTTCCACCTTATCTCCCTTTTGCCTTATGTATGCTAAAACAGGGGTCTTAGCAAGAATTAAGAATATTTTACTTCCCAGTTTTATCCATCTAGACCTTCCAAAACCATTTGGAGGAGGCTGTTTGTGATGCAGTGTACATGCAATCTTCATAACATTTTCAGGGATGTCAATTTTCATTATCAATTTTTAAGTCAGCAACTCCTTTCCACAGGTATGGGGGATGTTTTTTATCTCTTACATACAAAATCTTGAGCAAATGCAGATCAGTTCATTCATGATCAGTAGCAAATAACTTTATCCTGTTAGGTGTGATTTATAATAAAACTATATGGTTTGTTTTCACTTACTTCTACTAGATAAATGCTTGAATGAGTCCCTAGTATTTAGATCAGTGTGCTGCAGTTTGAAGGGTGTGATCCAAAGTGTACTGAAATCAATAGAAATCTTTCAATTGATCACAATGGGCTTTTGATATGAATTTAACACATCCAACAAATTGGTTTGGTTTACTGTCAATCTGATGATTAAGTCATCTAAAGGGAAAACTGTGATCTAACAATTTCAGTTTCCAGTTGTTTAAATATTTTTGCATAGTTTATAATGAAACCATCAGTGCAAGGCATTTCAAGCAGGAAGACCCATAGGAATGCAAGTCAAGAAAGAGATGTTAAATACTTCCTAGACCTAGAAAAATAGTTTTGATGTGTGCCCATTTCACAGGCTGCAGGGTCTTCTTTGGTAGTAGGCACTGTCATGAAGACAAAGTGGCTCAATGACCTCAGCTTACCTCCTCTCCCACAGTAAAGGCAATGTCAGATGAAAGGCACCTTTCATAGCGCTTGCAAAATAATGCTGAGTCCAGTCAATTTCTTAAATAGAGCAAAGCACAGGAGTGGAAAATGTGGTTATTCAAGGACTCAACAACCCGACACGCTGCAGTTCCATCCTGGGATTAACTTGCATCCCCTTCCTCATGTGCTTAGCACCTTGCAAGTGTGCTGGCTTCCTGCCAATGCGGTGGCCCCTCAACTTGATCACTGACAGCAAGCAAACCCAATTTCCAGACTATTCCTGTAGCACCAGCTGAAGCTGACAGCCTGCTGGAAACCATCTCTGGTGAACAGACATGCCATTTTGGTCACCTCGCTGGATTGACCCTAAGTGATTCAATTACCTTGGATTTGAAGAAGACAAAAGTTTCAGCTCTTTCATGTAATAATGTTATTCTCTGTCCTAAAGGCTGTCAGCTGGAGGGAAATTATCACAAGCAGCCAACCTGGAATTGCATTTGAGAGTGTGGAGGCTGATATTTGCTCCTGCTGAGCACCAGGACAGTGCACACTGATTCATGGAAGAGAGAAATGTCATTATTCACAAAGAACTTCTTCCTTATGCTCAGATGCATATGCCATTCATCTCTTGCAATCAGTATTACTGACAAAGAAAGAGAGAGCTCAGGGCATGGACGCCGTGTACAGCCTTTTTACAATTTCTAATTTACCATATATAAGATATTTGTTCCTGCTTAGCAATGCCCTTGTTAAAAAGCACTCATTTCATTTCAGGGCCTCAAAAGACTGTATCATATTCACAAAAATAGACCATCAAAAAGAACTTTACAGGTTGGAAAATTCACCAGTATAGATATAACCATCTACACTACCTGAATGGCCACAGAAATCTAATAAATACAGAAATATATATAGGAGAGAATTAAGATGTGCCTAACACCTGCGTATGCAAAAAATACTGCCCAAAAAATTTCACTGAATTAAAGAATAACTGAGGTGGGAAAGGACTTCTGGAGATTATATAGTCAACCCTCAATGCACAAAGTAGGGTCAGCTAAAGCAGGTTGCCCAAGACTGCTTCCAATCAGGTTTTGAGTATCTCCAAAGATGGACACTCCACATTCTATGTTCCCATGTTTGATCAACCTTAGGGTAAAAAAGTTCTTTCTTCTGTTTACACACAATTCTCTATATTTCAATTTGTACCACTGCCTCCTGTCCTGTCACTGGGTACCTTTGAGAAGAGTCTGGCTCCATCTTCTTTAGCCTGCCTCCCTTCCCCCATTCAGATATTTATACATGTTGGTAGGATTGCCCCTTGGAACAGGCCTTCATAGCTATCACCTGTGTGGTCAATTTGTCTTGCTCCCTCTTTTGTACTGCAGCTCTGTCCTCAGATTGCACTATGGGAAGGTCTAATGGGAAAGACTACATCTTAGCAGACTAGAATCAGTTCCTGCTTCCATTTATAGCTTTGTGGACCATGTTGGGCAATTCGTTCCATCTTTATGTTCTTTACTTTCCCTTTCTGCAATTTAAGGATGAACTGCTTTGGGATATTTGGCTGAAAAGTGCTGAACAACAGCACACACACATATCTGACTTACCTGAATAACATCTAGCATGTTTACAGAAGTCCAGCTGTCATGGAGGTTCTGGAAAATCAAAAAGAATGTCATAATATCAGGTACTTCAGAAAAGGCCTCAGAGGTGAATAGATTTATCATCTTATTGATTCCATCAAAAAATGGACAAAGAAGTCCAGAAGGAGAAGGCTGAACCTTGAAGATCTCCCTGGTATCTCTAGATCCATCCCTTCTGACAGATGTGTGTCTACCATGAGCTTAAAAATCACCAATGTCTCTCCCCTCCTCCATCCTGTAGCTTATTGGTTGTGTCAAGGTTCATGGAACTAAAGCTTTTGCTAACATTCAAGTAAAATTTCTACTACTGTAATTGTAGCCTGCAAATCCTTGTACCATCCCTAACAAACAAAGATCAATTGCTTCTTTACATGTTTTGAAGACAATTATCATGACTCTTTTTTTTTTTTTCTACAGAATTTACTTAATCATCTCAGTTCTTTCAGGCTGCTGGGATGTCTCTGAAGATCTCCTGTCATCCTTTACCACACCCTGTGCCTTTTGTTTTTGAAGACAAAAGCCCAAAACTAGAACAGCAGAACTAGAACAGAACTTGCTGCTACCAAGAATGGGAGATTTACTGAGTGAGCTTTCCACATGCCAACCCTTCCCTGGAAGTATCAGATGCCTCCTGACAATAGGAGAACAAAGATGGAAAGCCTTCAAACAGGATGAATAATCATCTATTGCTCTAGCTCAGGAAGGAGCTATGGTATCAGCATACACCCATACTTTCACATACCTACAAGATGGGGAGGATGTCATTTTTCTGAAAACGCATTGGAAGTTGAGCAGAAGTTGCTTTTAAAGCAGCATGAATCACTTCTTTTTAAGATGAGTCATCCTTCATCCCCCAGAATGTTATAATGAGATGTGTCTCAGTCAGTGCACGAATACAGGTCACCCATCACTGACATTTTCACCCTTCCTGAAGGAAGAAATATGTTCACTATAAGGCAGGTTTGTCACCCCTTAGCAGGCTAGGTGGGCCAGCAGCAGAGTGCCCAGCACAAATGATGTCACACATTATTTCCATTGTTGTCACAGAGACTACAAGGCTCCAAGTGCAAAAATCACTTCAGGTACAGACAATAAAGCCAGTAGTTAAAATCCATCAGTGCAGGCGTGGGTGCTCACTTGTTTGGGTGGCTGTTTTCAAAGATTTTGTTGCTAAGTGGCAATGAATCCTGACGCTCTTCTGCAATGGAACATGAAGATGAGACCCCATCCACAAAAACAAACTCGTCTGTAGGTGGGTATGTACATACATAGGGAGTTTTGGTGCTCATGGAATTTTATATGGTAATGTTTTTACTTCATTATCAACCAGGCACTAGAATGTGAGACAAGGGATAAACAGAATTAAGGAAGCAGCAGTGGGCTGAGTCTGGTTCTGCCAACTTGTAACATACCAAAAAAGAGGTATCTAGTCCAGCTTGGTCACTTCCTTGAAAAAAGAGAGCTCTACAAACTTAATGGTCTGCCATACTTGAGCAGTGCCTCATAAGAGCTTCTGATATACAGGTATACAAAAAGAGGGTTTATTTTTTATTTTTTATACTTTTTAACAATTACTTGTCATCTCCAGCACCCCCATAGCTTCTTTAATGAGAAGATAGCAGATGAGAGAAACAGGCAGAACATCTTCAGGGCAAATGGTTTTACCCAAAGCCCATTGCAGGGTCTAAGGATTCTGTACATCAATGACCATGCAGGGAGCCTTTGGTATTTTTCTCAAAAGAGTGTCTCTTTGTACTCCTAGGTACCTCTAGCTGCCAGTCCTGAGGGAATTGGCTGAAACCAGTGGTTGCCAAACCACTCCCCCCATCTTTGAGAAGTTGTGGCAGTCAGGCAACTTCCCCAGTGACTGGAAAAAAAGGAAACATCACATTCATTTCTAAAAAAGGGTATAAAGAGATGGAAAACAGGCAGGTGGGTAGAAACAGCCAACAGGGCTTCACCAAGGGTAAGCTGTGTCTGACTGATCTGGTGGCCTTCCTCAATGGAGTGACTCTATCAGTAGGCAAGGGAAGAGTTACAAATGTCATCTACCTGGACTTCTGTAAGACCTTTGAAATGGTGCCCCACAGCATTCTTACCTTGAAATTGGAGATAAATGGTTTGATAGATGGACTGTTAGATGGATGAGGACTCAGCTGCATGACTGCATCCAAAGAGTTGTGGTCAGTAGCTCAGTGTACAAGTGGAAATCAGTAACAAGTAGTGTTCCTCAAGGGTCCATACTGGGACCAGTATTATTTAGTATCTTCTTCAACTACACAGTGAGATCAAGCGCATCCTCAGCAAAAGTGCAGATGACAAGCTGAGTCACACAGTTAATTGACTAGAGGGAATGGACACTAAAAGGGACCTTGACAGGCTTGAAATGGGCCCATGTGGACCTCCTGAGGTTCAGCAAGGCCAAGTGCAAGGTCCTGCATACATACTGGGGGATTAATTGATTGAGAGCATCCCTGCCAAGGACTTAAGAGTACCAGTGGATGAAAAATTAGATACAAGCTGGGAATGTGCAGTTGCAGCCCAGAAAGCAAATCATATCCTGGACTGCATCCCAATAAGTGTGGCCAACAAGTCAAGAGAGGTGATTCTGCCCCTCTACTCCATTCTTGTGAGACGCCAGCTGGAGTACTGTGTCCTGTTCTGGGGCCCCTTGAACAATAATGATGTAGAACTGTTAGAGCAGGTCCAGAGGAGGGCCACAAAGCTCATCTGTGTGCCTAAACACCTCTCCTAAGACAAAGGCTGAGACATATGGGTGGTTCAGCCTGGAGAAGAGAAGGCTCTGTGGATACCTTATTGTGACCTTTCAATATAAAGGGGCTTATAAAGAAGACGACTTTTTAACAGGACCTGTAGTGCCTAGACAAGAGGTGGCATTTTTAAACTAAAAGAGGATAAGTTTAGACTGGACTTAGGGAAGAAATTCTTTACAATAAGGATGGTGAGACACTGGAACAGGCTGCACAGAGAAGTTGTGGATGTCCATCACTGGAAGTGTTCAAGGTCAGGTTTTATAGCATTCTGAGCAACCTGATCTAGTGTGAAGTATCTCTGTCCATGGCAAGACTGTTGGAACTAGATGATCTTCAAGGGTCCCTTCCGACCCAAAACATTCTATGATTCCATGTGCACAAATTTGATCTTGTCCAAGTTTTGATTTATTACCTTCTGGAAAATTCCTACGTTCTGCTTCACCCAGAAGTATTCTAAAGATCGGGATTTTTAATCAAAGAATCACAGAATCACAGGATTTGGTTGGAAGACACCTTCAAGATCATCTAGTCCAACTTCAACCACAAAACCATGTCCCTGAGCACCAGGTCCACACACCATTTAAATGCCTCCAGGGATGGCAACTCCAACACTGCCCTGAGCAGACCATTCCAATGTTTGATAACCTTCTTAGTGAAGAAATGTTTCCTAATATCCAGCCTGAACCTCCCCTGTTGCAGCTTGCAGCCATTCCCTCTGGTACGGTCACACGTCACCAGGGAGAAGAGGCTGTTCCCCTCCTCACTCCAACCTCCTGTCAGGGAGTGGTAGAGAGCAATAAAGTCTTCCCTCAGCCTCCTCTTCTCCAGATTAAACAATCCCAGATCCTTCAGCCACTCTTCATAGGACTAGTGCCCTTCAAAAGCATCATTACCTTTTTTCTGGATGTGCTCCAGCATTTCTATGTCCTTCTTATAGTGAGGGGCCCAGAAATGAATGCAATATTCAAGGTGTGGCCTCACCAGTGCTGAATACAGGGGGACGATCACCTCCCTATTCCTGCTGGCAACGAGACGGACTTTCTACTGTGATCCACTCTGATGTGTTAGTAAGACCATGTTTCTACTCAGGTGCAGAGTCATGTCTATTCCTGCTGGCCACAGCAGGAATAGGGACAATAATAAGAACGAAGCTGGCACATTTTTGTTTGCACTAAGCACTCCTCCTCCATCGTGGCTATGGGCACAGTATTTAAACGACTTTTCTGCATCAATAATTTGGATTTCTGTAGCAGAACATTTGTCTCTCCTTTGTTGAAAAGAACCCAATGTGTATTCCTGGATTGCAGCTGGACGAGCAACAGAGGAGAAAGAAGCAACAGCACATTTAACTGAAGAAACAGGATACAGAGCTCTTCCAAAAGACACTTATATTTTCATCAGATCCTGATATCCCTATTGTGCTAAACCCAATGCAAGCAGAACTGGGAAGACAAAGAAATGACAAGTAAGTAGAGAGCAGAAATAAGTTACGATCACCATATTCGTGCAACACAGGACAGTGCAGTGCTATTCATGGCGAGTGAATTAAATAGCAGAACTAGTGTAGCTTTTAACTGGATCCTAGCAAGAATCTCTCCTCTTTTTGATATTTTTATGTAAATATCTGCCAATGATCAGTAGCACTCAGGATAAAAATGAGGTTACTGAGCTAGATGGACCTTCTACCGTGAGCCACTCTGATGTGTTTGTAAGAGCATGTTTCTACTCAGGTGCAGAGTCATGTCTATGTGAGTACTCTACTTGCAGAGGAACAATGAGCACAAGATCTGTTGGTTTTGAATTGGACTACCACAGCAAACACAAGTGCAGCAATCTCCCTGCTCCCTTCCCCCAGTATGAGTACCAGTCACACAGTCCAATTTCTACTTAAAAAAAATAAAAAGAAAAAGTCACACTTGTACAGGAAAAACTGGCACTTAAATCTTTTTACCTGAGTATTGAATCACAGGTTCAAAGCAAAACCTGTACCTGCAAATGCCTGTCTTGTGCTTCCAGGCAGAAGATAAACGTAAAGGCACACTGCTTGACACTTCTTATTCAAAGCCTGGGTACAAAGCTACAGGTGCTAATACCGGTGACACATAATTTGCTCCTGCAGTGATATCACCTGATTAACCATCTGCTACTGTATCAAGAAATTTGTCACCTTCAGTTTAACTATGTCCTGTTTCCAGCTGATCTGCATTTTGGTTTATAAGGGAAAAGTGTGTCAAAAGCACTAGTGGTTTATAAAGCTGGTAAAAACAGCGATGACTATAGCAGGAAAGGAAAAAACAAACAAGTGAAAATATTTTCCTGTTGTCTGCTCTCTAAAAATAGTGATACTTTTAAAGGTGAAAGCTTCTGATCTCTTCTACTTATATATATGTATCATTATTTGGAAAGGGGAATTGGAGCTTAAAAGCAGAGTGATGTAAGTTTCTGTCAAAATTAAGCTAGCTCAGGTTCTGAGTAAGGAATTAATTTAGTTCTGATTCAAAAAATTCAAAAAGAAGGGCAGAATTCAGACTATCACAGAAGTAGAGGCCTTCTGGTAGGGAGATATAGCACAGCCACAAGGAACCCAAAGAGACTGAGAAAAACTGGTGTCCAAAGAAACAAAAATATAACACCTACATGAGAGTGAAGTCAGCCATCCTTTCAGATAGTTTCAGTAATTCTCACAGCCTTTCCTTGCCTGAAAATTTATACATGTTATTGAATAGATTTGTTTCAAACCATCTGCTTAAGAGCAGGGGCTAATGAAAAATAGAAATGGCCTTGGAACAATTAATGGAAGGCATGTGCCATTGAATGAAAAAGGACTGAGGATCCAGATGGCTGGTATCAACTGACTTACAGCTACAGAAACTTGTCTGACTTTCCCTGCAGACAGAAACGATTAACTATGGTGAAATTAGACTGTCAGCTCTCCTCTTATAGCCTGTGGGATTCGGAGAGGAAGAAGAAGATGGACATAGTTCTCCTTAGGTATAAGGCCAGTTGTGTCCTTTCAGAGCTTACTAGAGATTCACAGACTAAACATCACAAGGCAGATGAGCAGCATCCTCAGCAGATCATAGAGTTCCCAGGAGAAATCAAAGCATCATCACAGCCTGGTCATATTTACCCCACCCTCTCCTTAAGATAAGAGCACTGAGGAGTGGCACACAAGTTGGCTGCTTTTGCTCTGTACTAGCTAACGATCCAGCTTTTATACTGTGCCAAATCTTTATGAGGATGCCAGTTGAAGCCTTTTTTGAGAATTTGGGTTGTCTTTGCCTGCAGGGAAAGATTTTTTCATGTACACTTGTCATGACCATAGGGCCACAGCAATTAACAATGCATGCTCTGCATGCCATTATTCCATGAGCACAACACTTTTCATTTGACATATGATTATTAATCACATGCTTTCAATCTCTGGCAGTGACCAGCAACTTTCCTTGCGTGAAGCTGAGCTTATACACTAGGAATACTCGAATCTTTATAGTGACAGGCACGACCACAGCAAGCATGATCATAAGCAACAGCAGCTACAGATATTATACAAATGTAAGGGGAATTCATCCTGCAAAAGCATGTCTTGCAATGTTCAATTATGTGTAGTGTATGTATTCATCAACAGCAGTATTAGAAATCACACACTGCAGTTCCTGGGGAAAAATGTCATGGAGCAGGAGGAGTTGATGAAAATATGCCACCAAAATGCCTTGTTGTACCCATTAAAGTTGAACTCTCCTGGTTATATTCAATAATGGTTCCATAAGCATGATTCCAAACAATCTCTGCTGCAAACTTGCCAGATATTCAAGAGTCCCCTCAATTCAATTGGCCCGAGGCCAAGAGCCTAAGTAGAAGTAAGGGTGGATAATTACTGATTGCTGCAGGAGAGAAATTAATGTTTCTTCTGTTCTGCCTATAAGTGAAGGAGCACAGGGATAGAGAGCAAAGGCAGCTGATGTAACCTTTACCTTTTCTTACTCATGACAATCTCTCAGGATTGGATATCCTCTTCTCTTCCTGCTCCCCAAACAAACCTAGTGGCTTTAGAAACTCTCAAAGCTTCATTCCAGAGCTGTCCCTCAACACCCTTCATCAGATCCTGACACAAGAACTTCCTTGGCAAGCCAAAAGATTTCATCTTTCTGTCATTTTCTGTATCCATTGTTGAGGTGATAGGTTGCTTGCCTCCATTTTAGCCACCAGCATCACAAACAGACAGATAGGGACACAGACACAGACATACATACACACCTTTCTTTGATACTGGCCCATTTAAGGGGCATTTGAAACTTAAATTAAGTGAGGAATTAAATTTACTGTAGCTCAAGGAATGCAGAATCATAGAATCATTTAGGTTGGAAGAGACCTTTAAGATCATCAAGTCCAACTTAACACTGCCACATCCACCACTAAACTATATCCCTAAGCACCACATCTACACCTCTTTTAAATACCTCCAGGGATGGTGACTTAATCACTTCCCTGGGCAGCCTGTTCCAATGCCTGATAACCCTTTCAGTGAATAAATATTTCCTATCACCCATTCTAATCCTCCCGTGGTACAATGTGAGGCCATGTCTTCTCATCACTTGTTGCTTGGGAGAAGAGACTGACCCCTACCTTGTTACAACCTTCTTGTTGTAGACATCAGTAAGGTCTCCCCTGGGCCTCCTTTTTTCCAGACTAAACAACCTCAGCACCCCTAGCCACACCTCATAAGACCTGTTCTATAAACCATCACCGGTTCTGTTGCTCTTCTTTGGACACGTTGGGTTTTCCTCATTGATACTGAGCTGCTGGAGTGCATCCAAAGAAGTTCATCACAATGGCAAAAAGGAATGGTGGCTACTCAGGGAAGGAAGAAAGATGACTTTGCTGGTAGATGTTAAAGATTTCAGAGTGGGCAGGACCAAACAACATTATTTGATTAAAGTCAGTGTTATCCAAACCAGCAATACTTGAAAATTCACTCTGACATGAGGAGCTACATATGCTGAGAAAGCCTTGTTCCAGGAAAGAAAAGAGTATCCATTAACTGTGTGTGCACAAAGTTGTGCATATGTGAACACTTTTGAGGTACCTTTCTCCAACACACTTCTGTCATGGTTTAGGGTCAGGGAGGTCCCTTAGACCTATAACAGCTGCTTTCTGTTAATCCCCCTCCCTCCTAAAGGGGAAGAGAAAGGGAATAAGGGAGAGAGACTTAGTGATTAGAAAAGGACACTAGAACAGGTTTAATGAAAATTAAAATAATAATAATAATAAAACTAGAATATTTACAAATACATACAAAATCAGTATCAAACCCAACCTCCCCTGATGGTAATTCCATCACCACTGATGCTGTGGAGCAGGCACTGGGGAGTCCCAGCCTGGGCCCAGCAG
>JANHGN010026581.1:23264-37345 GCA_024605025.1 Megaceryle maxima | reverse complement strand
TTTGGAAACATTCATCAGCTCCCCTCTCAGGCTTCTCTTCTCCAGGCTAAACAGCCCCAGGGCTCTCAGCCTTTCCTTGTAACCATAGCAGCAGAACACAGTGGATACTACTAAAAGAAACAATGAGTTCTTGTAGTGGGTGACTCTTAAGGAGAAACGATGTGCCCATCTACCGGCCGGACAGGGAGTCCTGAGAGGTATGTCACCTTGTGGGACCTGAAGGTCTGAGATGCTGCCAAGACAGTGCCACAACTTGACAAGAGAACAGACTATTGCTATTCATTACTATCCTGTGGGCATGAATGACACCACAAGTCAGAACCTTAGCAGAATCAAGGAAGGCTACAAAGCCCTGAGTGCATGAGCATTAAGTATTGGTGTCCAAGTTATCTTTTCTCCCATTTTACCCGTTAGAGGAAAGGGTGCAGACAGAAATAGACATGAAATGCAAATCAGCTTCTGGCTTCATTGATGGTGCCATCGTGAGGGTTTTATGGCAACTGGGCGTTCTTTGATGGCTGTAGCCTTGTGTAGAAAGAGACAAGGGAATCTTCAGCAGCAGGCTGGCCAGCTTGGTGAGGGGGGCTTTAAACTGAAGGACAAGGGGGGTAGAGTCCAAAGTAGCAACACGCCATTGCAGCCAGCTGGGGAATAGCCAGGCCAACCAGTCCAGTGACGAATGTTGCTTAGTTGCCTCCCAAGATGAGAATCAAAAGACTAAGTGTATGTACACCAGTGCATGCAGCCTGGAGAAAAAAACAGGAGGAACTGGAGCTCCATGCCCAGTCAGAAACTTAGGGTATCATAGGAATAACTGAAACATGGTGTGACAATTCACATGCAATGGCTATAGGCTGTTATATAAATACAGGCAGGGAAGAACAGGAGTCCGTGCGCTCTGTGTTAAAAACTTTGACTGTGTAGAAGTCAGCTATGGTGGCTGTGGAAGCTTCAAAAGCCCCTGGGTCAAGAACAGAGGTGTTGTCTCTGTCATGGAAGCACCCACAAAAGAAACAGCAACAGCTACCCAAAAATGGGGGTTTATTGCAAACAAAGTTGCTCAGCACTCCTTCTGACAGAAATCAAACTGTAAGTTTGGATGTATGTTGAGAATATAACTACTACACAACTAATCCCTAAATTTCAAGACCAGATGAACAAAAATGGACATATGTTCATTCATAAAGGGGAAAACTCCCATACAAGAGTACCCAAGGTATCAGTCACCCACAATGGGAGTGAGGCTCACTCAGTCCATGGAGACTCACTCAATTTGTGGAAGTGCCCTTGGATGGCATATCCAAGGGGAGGGTCCAACAGCCAGGCCCATTGCTCTGCTAAGAACCAACTCAACAGATTCTTCATCAGGGTCCCATCTCTACCCTAGTTGAGGGTGCACTCTGGTCATTCTAATAGGTTGAGGGGGCAAGCCCACAACAAAAACAGGCTGAGGGTCTAAACCCTGAGGCACCAGTTAATCACCGTAAGGTGCAGTTTAATGGCTGAGGCATCAAATAGCTCTGGCAAGCCCTTTTTTTGTCATCTTTCTGTTGGGGAGGCTGCGCTTGCTGCAGTCTCCAAGGGGATTCTTACACTAAACATCTGCTACCAACCTCCAAAACAAGATGAGGCCAACAAAGTAATATTTGACTCACTTAAGCAAGCTTTGAGTCAACAGAACCTGGTTCTTATGGATGACTTCAAGTACCCAGACAGTTTTTGGAAGAACAGTACAACAGCTCATATGTCATCCACCAAGTTCCTGGAATGCGTAGGCTGCTTCCTCATACAGAAGTTAGATGCACCAACCAGGAATTAGGTGCTGCTGAACATGCTACTCACAAAACAAAAAAGCCTGCTATGTAGTATCTTGGTGAGTGATAGCTGTGGCTGCAGTGATCACCAAACTGTGGAGTTTGGGATCCTGATGAGGACATTGAAGGTAAGACAAAGTTTTTAGATTTTAGAAGAGCACAGTTCAGCTGGGAGGGATTCCATGGAATATTCCATGGAGGATAAAAAGCTAGCAAGTGCTGGGAGTTTTTCAAGCTCTCTTGGAAGCACAAAAAAAAAAAAGTTCATTCTCTTTAAAGGTAAGGGAATTAGGTGGAGCAAAAGACTTCCTTGGCTTAATTGCAAACTTCTGAATCTGCTCAAAACCAAAAGAGAAGTGTAGTAGAGATGGAAAAATAGACAAATACCCATTGAGAACTACTGGGGCATTGTCAAGGTTTACAGAGATGCAGTCAGAAAAGCAAAAGCTCAACTCAAATGGAAATTTACCAGAGATGTTGACTACAAGAAAGGGTTCTTCAGGCATGTAAACAACAAGCAGGAACAGGAGAATATTGGCCCATTGTTAAACTGATGTTTAACTGATTAAACTGTTAAACTGATGGCTGATGTTGCAAGGCCCTCCAATAATCTTTGAGAAGTCATGGAGATAAGGGGACATCCCAGAAGACTGGAAAAAGGCTAATGTCATCTACAAGAAGGGCTTAAAGTTGGATCTAGGAAATTATAGTCCCAATCAGTCTTAGTTCAGATCCTGTGAAAGCTATGTAATGAACCCTCCAGGTTTGGTCCCAGCTATACAAAAAAGATGTGGACAGGCTGAAGAAGGGCCACAGAAATGATCCGAGGACTGGGAAGCCTGACATATTGCCTTGTCTCATAGGGGTTTTTTAGCCTTGAGAAAAGAAAGCTTTGAGGAGACTTTATCAGTTCCAGTATTTAGAGGGTAGCTACAAAGAGGACTCCTTTTTTACAAGGAATGACATGGAAAGCACAAGGAGTGATGGGTGCAAGTTACTTCTGGGGTGATTCTGACTGGACACAAGAGAAAAATTTGTCACAATGAGAACAATCAACCATTGAAATATTCTCTTTCCCAGGAAAATGGTGAATTCCCCAATATTAGATACTTCTAGGATTCAGGTGGACAGGGTGCTGGACCATCTTGCCTATATAGTGCTTTTGCCAAGAAAGGTTGGAGCAAATAATCCTTGAGGTCCCTTCCAACCTTTCTTTGGCAGTGCTGATATCCCTCCATCAGTTGAATTGTCAACATTCTTCGCTGAAGATAAGTGTTCACTCACAATACAATACACATTCACTTTAAGACCTTTTCACATCCAAACCACTACATTTCATCTAAAATCAGTGTTGTGGGTTTTTTTCTGTCTACAACCATAAGACAGTATGTGTGTCAGTTTACTGGATCTTGATAGAAGCAAAGCAGGATCAATTAAAACATGGGATATAAAGTGCTTGGGGTGATTGGTCCTGAAGGACTCCCTTACAGCACGCAATTGCAAGTTTAGTAATTCAGAAAGTGACTGGCTCAGACAGTGTCACATGCCCAGATGAGAAAGGGTATGTAAAGGAATGAAATCAAGAGTCTTAGATGATTTCAAGCCTTTGACAATTGCGAATGCTGTACCTCCTTGCAACTCAATGAACACTCGCTTGTGAGAAAAGACAGTAAAGTGTCATCTGAGTTAGATAGGCTTAGTCTATAGGTTATCAGTCTTCTATAGACAACAACCTTTCCACTGCAGAAGTTTCTCCAAGAGACTTACAAAAGTAGAATACTCCACAATTGAGTGTCAGGGGGAGTTCTCCTCCTATATGCACAGTGCTGGCAAAGGTCTGTGATGTTCACAACACATGCAATTCTGTTGAAAGTTTGAAGCATAAGCATGTGATCCCTGGCATTAAGCAGCAGGAGAAAAGCCAACGCACATTCTGTCAAATAAGTAAACCCAAAAATACAATCATGCAACTTCAAAATAACCTAATTCCACTCTACTTTGAGTTTGGTACGTTAATGCCTATAATATGCCTCTGAGAGCATTACAATTTACAATTTTACAATTTACAATCAAATTGCAGATCTGAAGGACACTGCCATTATAACCCATTCACAGTGAATCTTCAGATCACATCTGAAGAATTTTCTTAGAGCACCTTGGAATCAATTTCCAACTTGAGTCTTCAAACTCCTTTGGAAGCATCTCAAACAAGGAACTGTCAGTAGCTGTCTAACTTGAGCACTGAAGCACTTGTCTCGATTTGAGGCATACAGTGCAGCCTTACAACTTCAGTCACGCAGATCCCTAACGTTTGCAAGGACTAAGAAGATGCTGCAGCTTTATTGGAAATGCTCTAGAATAGGTGGGTAGTTGGACCTACTTGTTATTGTTAGTTATACCTCAGAGCATAGACAATAGGGGAGCAAGTATACAATATTTACACATATATGTTTCTGATGGTGAGACGATCAGAAATTTCACATCCAGATGACTAAATAGAATTACCTTCTCTTTTTTATGTCTTTATTTTATCCAGATACCTACAGAAAGAAAGAGGTTGTAAATACATCAGAAATACAATAATTTTAATAGCAGATGATAAGTTATTTGGAAACATATTAGCTATTGCTTGAAGCAGAAAGTTGGAGGTCAGCAAAGAACCAACAGATCTCATGGCCACCTTCATAAAGCAAGGCAACATCAGATGGATTGTTATTTAAAAAAAACCAAATCAACAAACAAAACAAAACAAAAATAAGGCAACTTTAGATAAAGGGTAAGATAGAATCGGATTCCTGCTGAAACCATACCAAGCCATCTGTCTGTATTATTGATGAAATGAATCTCATCAAAGAATTAATGATTTTAACAAGACATTTGCAGAGCCTGAGGAGTGTGTCTGGTCACCGGCACTACATGAAGATGTAGAAAGTTCTATGACTGATGACTGATTCAATGTTTAGAGGAAGACATCAGTAAAGTTGCTTAGAAATACATTTGATGCAATCACCCCGAGAACATTATGACAAGTCACAAGAGCCAGTTTTCAGCTAGGCCAAACAGTACACCAACCTCCACAAATTAACACTTGAACATTAGAAAGAGAAATAGGAGAGGCAACATCACAAATTTCTAGATGGCACATGCAGATCCCTTGGTAATACTTAAGCAGGATCACTCTGAGCAGAATGACCTTCCCAGATGATCTCATAAAAAGGACATGTTACTGGATTTGCCTCTCATGCTTCTGTAACAGCCACAGAAGTCATAATCACTTAAGAAGGTACCGCTACCCTTACCTCTGTTATAGCTTTAGGTAGAGTGTAATTGCCCAATACCATCGTGATACTTGGATAATGTTCACTAAAATTTGTGAATAGTGCCTTTCTTTGGCATAAACATATAGAACATATATGCTGTATGACTGCTGTAACTTTTTAGAATACAAAATACCAGCTTTGAAGACAAGAGAAAGGTGGCACCCAAGAACTCATGAGAAAAAAATCACACTTACCAGATCTTGTCCAAACTGAATGAAAAAAGAATGGGAGCTTTTACAGGAACTCTTTCACACATTGCAGGAATTCACTTGCAATCTGTAATCCCATAGAAGAACACCAACTGGTGTCACTGAATGACATTATCAATTCTACAGCAAGGATGAGGAAGTTGGCTCTGAACAGCTTCCACCTTGCAAAGGCTGCATATTCTACCACATACCACACATGATGCATGCAAGTCATTCAGCAAGGATGCTCTGCTGTGGTCTAACAAGCACATCTTTAACAATCACCCGTAGCTGGGTGACTGCTGCCAGAAAGACTCAGAATAACCACCAGACAGGGATCATCAGCACCTGTAACCGTCCCAAAGCTTAACAGATGCAATTCCTATTGCTGTGATGAATATGCATGCCATGGGAAAGGGCTCAGCCTGTGAAAGCTACAAAACAGAGTTCATCAGAAAGTTGAAGTTGACTTTTTACCATCATGTGAAAGGTCATTTCAATGACTGTTTTGACAGAGAAATAAAAGAGAATTATTATGTCATTTAAAATAATCCAGATAGGCTGGGATTTACCTCCCTGAACTTTAACTTTAGACTTTCTTTACAGACAGAATGAGACATCAACCCTCCAGATGGTGATTCATCCCCTATCTGTTGGGAAGGAATGAATCAACATCTCATTTTAGTGCTCTCTCCACTAATTACAAAGCGAGCCTAGATGACTAGCTTATACTTACCACTCTTGTCATCACAGGTAAAATTACATGAGGTGAATCCTACCTATTCTGTGTTCCAGATGCCATACATTTCATCCATCATATTTTCATAAATGGAAAATGCTATTAATTCTTACAAATGTTATCTGCCTACTGCTATACAGAACCTCTTCAGGATAACAAATGTACACTTTAAACAGGAAATAAATAATTGGCTGGCAGATTTTTAAGGATAACCCTTCATAGATTGCAAGAGATCTTGATCCCCAGGTGTAAGAAATCAAGCAAGGAAGGGAAGAGACCAGTGTGGCTGAGCCATGACCTACTAGTCAAACTAAAAAGCAAGAAGGAGCTTCAGAGGTGGTGGAAGCAGGGACAGGTACCCTGGGAAGAGTATAGGGATGCTGCCCAATTGTGTAGAGATGAAGTCAGGAGGGCCAAGGCAATATTGGAGCTGAACTTGGAAAGGGATGTAAAGAATAATAAGAAGGGATTCTTTAGGTATGTCAATGAAAAAAGGAAGGTTAAAGAAAACATACCACCCTCCTAAAGAGTAAAAATGGTGGGCCAGTTACAACAGATGTGGAGAAGGCTGAGGTTCTCAATAAATTCTTTTCCTCAGTCTTCACTGACAACCTCTGCCCCAACACCTCCCAAGTTAAACTGCAGGGTGGTGATGTCCTTCCCACTGTATGTGAACATCTGGTTCATGACCACCTGAAGAACCTGAACGTACATAAGTCCATGGGACCTGATGAGATTCATCCGAGTCCTGAAAAAATTGGCTGATGTAGTCACCAAGCCACTTGCCAGCGTATCTGAAAAGTGTTGGCAACCAGGTGAAGTCCCTGGGGACTGGAAGAAGGGGCACATTACACCCATTTTTAAAAAGGGTAGAAAGGAGGACCCTGGAAACTATCACCCTGTCAGCCTCACCTCTGTGCCTGGGAAAACCATGGAGCAGATTCTCCTAGAGGTTCTAACAAGGCAAACAGAGGACAGTGGGGTGATGAAAGACAGCCAACATGGCTTCATCAGGGGCAAATCCTGCCTGACAAATCTAGTGGCTCTCTATGACAAGGTGACTACCTCAGTGGACAAGGGACGACCTATAGATGTGACCTATCTGGACTCCTGCAAGGCCTTTGACAGGGTCCCCCACAACATCCTACTTGCCAAGTTGGAGAGATATGGATTTGATGGGTACACTGTTCAGTGGATAAGGAATTGGCTGGATGGCCACATCCAGAGGGTGGTGGTCAAAGGCTTAATGTCCAGTTGGAGGCCAGTGACAAGTGGTGTCCCACAGGGATCTGTACTGGGGCCTGTCTTGTTTAACATTTTCATCAGTAACATAGACAGTGGGATCGAGTGCACCGTCAGCAAGTTTGCAGATGACACCAAGGTGAGTGGTGCTGTCAATACACCAGAGGGAGGGGATGTCATCCAGAGGGACCTGGACAAGTTGGAGAGGTGGGCCCAGGTGGACCTCATAAGGTTCAACAAGAGAAAGTGCAGGGTCCTGCACCTGGGGTGGAACAATCCCCACTATCCATACAGGCTGGGAGATGAGGTGCTGGTGAGCAGCTCTGTGAAAAAGGACTTGGGGGTGCTGGTGGATGAGAAGCTGGACATGAGCCAACAGTGTGTGCTTGCAGCCCAGAGGGCCAATTGCATCCTGGGCTGCATTAAGAGAAGTGTGGCCAGGAGGAGGTGATTCTACTGCTCTACTCTGCTCTGGTGAGACCTCACCTGGAGTACTGTGTCCAGCTCTGGAGCCATCAACACAAGAAAGACTTAGACCTGGTGGAGAGCGTCCAGAGGAGGGCCACAAAGATGATCAGAGGGCTGGAGCACCTCTCCTATGAGGACAGGCTGAGGGAGTTGGGGTTGTTCAGGTTGTTGAGAAGAGAAGGCTCTGGGGAGATCTAATAGCCACCTTCCAGTACCTGAAGGGGACCTACAGGGAGGCTGGAGAGGGGCTGTTTATGAGGTTCTGTAGTGAAAGGACGAGGGGTAATGAGTTTACATTAGAGAAGAGTAGATTTAGATTGGACATCAGGAAGAAGTTCTTTACACTGAGGGTGGTAGAGAAGTGGAATAGGCTCCCCAGGGAGGTGGTTGAGGCCCCATCCCTGGAGATATTTAAGCTGAGGCTGGACAAGGCTCTGAGTAGCTTGGTCTAGTTGAGGCTGTCCCTGTTCACTGCAGGGGGGCTGCACTACATGACCTTTGGAGGTCCCTTTCAGCCCCAGCCATTCTATGATTCTAAGATTCTATGGATTAAATGAAATTACTACTATGTGAGACTATAAAATAAGGTAACTAAAGATTGTCTCTGCTGATCTATTATTCTTACAAATGGAAATTAAGGTATACAAAGCCATCATGATGACTTCTTCTCAACTGGGACCAATAGTTAAAGGTTCTGGCCTGGGATCACTGACTGCTGAAGTCCATCAATTCAATAGTGCTTAGTCCCTGTAGTGAATTTGGGAATCATGAAAGGTGCTTCATTAATAACCATGGTTGTTGAGGGACTCCATCCCCCTTTTCTGTCTCTTTCAAAGTGGAAGTCCAAATAGGAGTTCAATAGAAACATTTCTTGTAGGAAGCTGTATAGTACAACCCTTGCAAGTCATCCGTATTGCTTGCTGCAGTTGGAAGGAAGTGCGACTTTGAGAAAATCAAACTTTTTTACCTAGGCAGCAACCTTTGGAAAATGCTTTTCCATTTTTTGTCAAGTTTCTTATTCCCTGAGAGAATTGTTCTTGTCTCAATATTTTCCACCTTTATTCAATCAAGTGTTATTTTATTCAGATTTATGGCAGGTAAACTAGTTATACTGAGCAGAGCATGATTCTTTTCTCATGGTTTAAAGCATTGCTGATTTTTATCATATGCTCCATATAAAAGAATAATCTTTCTATTGTGAACATACTCAAGTACTAGCTTCTAGTAATTTCCATTTTGAATCCTGTAGTTTAGGATGCAGCTCCTCAAAATGGATGACATTTATTGTCTTTTATCTCTTCTAACTTATTTTTCCACTTCAACTGCACCTACTGCAATGGAAATTTGAGACAACACAGTGAGAAAATGAAACACAATATCTGAAGTTTTTCTGCTACCTCACCTTTTGCACCCTTCTTTAATTTCTTTACAAAAGGCAGGCCTTCTGCTCCATTACAAATATTTAACGGTTTGTACAAAATAGATTTCTCATCCCTGAAACTTGTTCCACAATCAAGGTATTTCTTTTTTTTAAAACAAAGTTCTCCATTAAAAGCTTTTATTCTTATTCCGTGAGACATCTTGACATGTAAATATTCAGGGAAAAACCTTGCCACCTGTTCCAAAGCTAAAATAACACTGTAAAAACTCCATCCTCTTAAACTGGAAACTTTCAAAACCAACCTGGATCTGTTCCTGTGTGGCCTGCTCTGGGTGACCCTGCTGTGGCAGGGGGGTTGGACTCGATGATCTCCAGAGGTCCCTTCCAACCCCAAACATTCTATGATTCTATGACATTCACATGTCCTGAAAAAGTGTGGGGTTTGGTTGTCACATATATAGTCAGCTGTGTGTGAGTTTGTAGATTTATGTGTTGGATTTGTGTCTGGGACAGCTTTGGTAGTGGGCGAGTGGTCTACTGGCATGGCTCCTGGTTTGGGGACAGTCTTGTTCAATATCTTTATCAGTGATCTGGATGAGGGGATCGAGGGCACCCCCAGCAAATTTGGAGACGACACCAAGTTGATCCAGAGTGTTGATCTGCTCAAGGGTACAGAGACTCTGTAGAGGGATCTGGACAGGCTGGAGCAATGGGCTGAGGTCAATGGGCTGAGGTTTAACAAGGCCAAGTGCCAGGTCCTGCCCTTGGGTCACAGCAACCCCAGGCAGCTCCAGGCTTGGAGAGGAGTGGCTGGAAAGTGCCTGGCAGAAAAGGCCCTTATGGTGCTGGTGGACACCCGGCTGAGCAGGAGCCAGCAGCGTGCCCAGGGGGCCAAGAAGGCCAAGGGCCCCCTGGCCTGGATCAGCAGCAGTGTGGCCAGCAGGAGCAGGGCAGTGATCGTGCCCCTGCACTCGGCCCTGGGGAGGCTGCAGCTTGAGCACTGGGTCAGTTCTGGGCAGTGCAGGGTAAGAAAGACATTGAGGGGCTGGAGCAGGTCCAGAGAAGGGCAAGGAAGCTGCTGAGGGGTCTGGAGAACAAGTGCCATGAGGAGCAGCTGAGGGAGCTGGGCTTGTTTGGTGTGGAGGAGGCTGAGGGGAGACCTTCTTGCTCTCTACAACTATCCTAGAAGGAGGTTGTAGAGAGGCTGGTGTTGGTCTCTTCTCCCAGGTGACTACTGATAGGATGAGAGGAAATGGACTGAAGTTACTCCAGGGGAGATTTAGGTTGGATATTGGAGGTTTAGGTTGGACATCAGGAAAAATGTCTTTCCTGAGAGAGTGGTGAGGCCTTGGAACAGGCTGCCCAGGGAGGTGGTGAAGTCACCATCCCTGGAGGGGTTCAAAAAGTGTCTCGATGTGTCACTTCAGGACATGGTTTAATGTTCCTTAAAATATTTAGTAGATGGTTGGCCTTGATGATCTTGAAGGCCTTTTCCAACCTTACTGATTCTGTGATTCTGTATGAAGCTTCAAGAAGCTCTCCTGGCTCCAAGTTGGACACATCTCTGGCCAGGGCCATGCCAATCAGTGCCTCTGCGGTAACATATTTAAAAAGAGAAAAACTGTTTGGGATGGTCCCTTTGCTTTGGGAGCTCTTTTCTGTTGTAGAGGAGTGGGATTTGAGGGAGACAACCATGTGGATGCTGAGGTCAGTGAAGGAGGAGAGGGGAGGCATTCCCCTTCAGCCCATGGCGAGATTGCAGGCTGATTCCTTGCAACCCCTGGACACCATCAGTGGGCCAGAACCCCATTTTCCCTCTATGAGAGATCCCATGCTGGATCAGGGGCAGCTCCCAAAGAAGGTTGTGATCGGTGGGAGGCCTGTGCTGCAGTGGTCCATCACTGGGAGGACTACAGCCTGAGGAAGGGACACACACAAGTTGGAGAAGTTCATGGAAAAGTGTCTCCCATGGGAGGGATGCCACACTGCCGCAGGGGCAGACCTTGAGGAGTTTTCCCCCAGAGGAGGAAAGAACAGCAGAAACAACATGGAACAGAGACTGACCACAATCCTTGTTCCCAGCCCCCTGCCCCCCTTGGAGGAAGGAGGTAAGAGCTGGGCTGGGAAAAAGGGGGGAGTAAGGGAAAGGTATATTAAAGATCAAGTTGTATTTATCACTGTCCTAGTCTGATTCAGTTAATGAAGTGGTGGTGATTTTGATTAAATTAAATTGATTTTATTGTCTCAGATTGCGTCTGTCTTTTGCCCGTGACTATAATTGGTGAGTGAGCCCTCCCTGTCCTTTCTCCCCACCCTCAAGCTTTTTATTGCATTTTGTCCTCCCTATCCCACCAGAGGTTGGGTAGAAATGAGCACATGGCTGTGTGGTGCTGTGTTGCCAGCTTTGAGGGCTCAAACCTGAACAATTTGCAAAGGGACCAGAAGACAGCATTTTCCTCTGCCCTTACCTCCACTTCTGTTCCTCTCCTTGGACAATTTTGAGCTTTCAATAATATATAGTGCCCTCCTTATGTGGAGTGTGGCTACAAGAATGGGGGAAGAACACTTAGGAAAGCAAATTTTTTAGTCACAGAATTTCTGAGGCTGGAATAGACCTCCAAGATCATCAAGTCCAGCCTATGACCCAACACCATGACATCAACTAGACAAGCTAGTCCTTGGGGTTTGGGATTTTTGTTTGATAGTTTGAGGATTTTTTTTGTGTGAGTTTTTTCTGATTTGTTTTGTTTTCTTCCATCTCCTTCATTGTTGAGGATGGGGATTACAGTTCCTCTGATGTTTCTGTGCATGTGCGGATCAAAATTGAGAACTCCCTTCTAACAAGACTAAATGTTTTCACTGGAAAAATGTAGTTGTACTGGACAAAATTCTCTTTTAGAGGAAAACCAGAAACTGGCAGATTGCTACCTGCAAGTTTAATTGTTTCTGTTTTCTGGTCTGTAGACAGACACCTGGAAAGTCCATGCATGTATTCTCTACCTGCCTCAACTGTAGTTTCCAGAAGAAGATGGAAAAAGGCACATGAAGGAACATGAAAGTCAGGATTCAGTCTCATGAAATTTGCCCATGGATTTTTATTGCCTGTTGAAGAGTGAAAAGACAGTAAATTGAAAATTGAAATCCTTATTCTTTTGAAAACTTTCTCCAATTAAAATGGGTGTGGGTGTGTGTGTGTGTGTTTCTCATGCAAATTTCAGATGCATTTGTGATGTAATTTTCCCCTGGAAGCAATTTTCACTTTCTGGACACCTTAGATACTCAAAAGAGAAAACAAATCTAATGTCCTTCTCTCTGTCAGTTAAGAAAAGCTCTACCTGCCTTCATACATAACTTTTTCAGTCGAAGGCATTTAGTTGAATGGAGAGAAATTCACCCTGAAATTCACGCCCTTACCTCCCATGAGTTCCTGCAGTATTGACTTTGGCCCCTGGGAATTAATTATTCAGGCTGGTTAAGCAATCATAGAATACCAGAGTCAAGGAATCATAGAATCGTAGGATGGTTTGAGATTGAAGCAGTCTTGAAGAACATCTGCTTGCAACCCCTCTCTCATGGGCAGGGACACTTCCCATTAGACCAGGTTGCTCAAAGCCCCATCCAACTTGGTCTTTGAATACTTCTAGGGAGGGGTCATCCATGACCTCTCTGAGCAACCTGTTCCCACTCTGGAGGGAGACAGTGACCAAATTTAGCTCTGTCAATGAGACTCATGGATGTGATCCATGAGGAGCCTAAACATGCATGGACATTTCTGATGATTGCAGTAGGATTCTCACCTAATGTCCACCAGTGAGGTCACCCTTGCTGAAAAGGACTTGGGGGTGCTGGTGAATGGGAAGCTGAACACAAGAAGACAGTGCACGCTTGCAGCCCAGAAAGCCAATCAAATCCTGGGCTGCATCAGAAGAAGTGTGGCCAACAGATCGAGAGAGGTGATTCTGCCTCTCTGCCCTGGTGAGACTTCACCTGGAGTACTGCATCCAATTCTGGAGCCCCTAGTACAGGAGGGACATGGACCTGATGGAGCAGATCCAGCGCAGGGCTGCAAAAAAAGATAAGGAAATGAAAGGACAAGAAGCAATGGTTTTAAACTAGAGACGAATAGATTTAGACTGAATGTTAGAAACAAATTCTTTGCCACAAGAGTGGTGGAGCACTGGAAGATGTTGCCCAGGGAGGTGGTTGAGGCCCCATCCCTGGAGACATTCAAGGTGGGGCTTGACAGAGCTCTGAACAACCTGCTCTAGTTGAGGATGTCCCTGCTCACTGCAGGGGAATTGGACTAGATGATCTTCAGACGTCCCTTCTGACCCAAACCATTCTATGATTCTAAGATTCTATATTGGCATAGCTGTACCTAAGGTGGACACAGAGCCAATAGGCACGACATAGAGTAACAAAAAGACCAGTGTGGGAGACAATCACACTACATGCTGTTGACCACTGCCTTTGAAAGAGTCCCATTCAGAAAGATTACTGTTCTTTAATGTTTCTGACTAGTCTTATTAAAAAAAATATTAAAAATCATAGGGCTACCTAAACAGGATGAAGAGGTAAAATTAGGATCAAAGACCCACTTTCACAAAGCTAGTCTAACAGCTTCTTATCTCTTCTTTAATCACATCTTTTCTTTGGCAGAAGAATGTGTGCAGATTGTAAAGGTATCACTTTTGAAAATGCCTATATCCCCTCAGGTACACTCGTACCTTTCAGCTTCATGCTAATTTAAAGCATTAAATTGTCATATGTATACCACTATACATTAGGAGTATTTTATTGCACTGGTGAAATAGTTTGTGTTTGTTATCTTGCTTCCACACTGTCCTGGTTGGAGTGAGAGCAGCAGTAACTCTGGTCAGTGCTCAGCTCCTCTCCCCCCTGCCCTGGCTGCAGGCAGCAGCTGTTGGC
>JANHGN010026581.1:5267-23164 GCA_024605025.1 Megaceryle maxima | reverse complement strand
GGCGGCCAGGACAGGGGACCCCAGACTGGCCAGCCAGGGATCCCAGCCCATGGATGGCACATCCAGTATAAAGCTGAAGGATCACAAGGGTCAAGTTCACTTCTTCACTGGCTGGTATCCCAGAAGGACTCTGCCCATTCTCCCTTTGCTCCCAACCCATGTGTTCCTGCATCCAGTTCCAGAATCCAGCTCCTGAATCTGGTTCCCATCTTCTGTTGAGTCCTGACTGGGACTTCCTCGGTGCCTGCTCCACAGCATCATTGGTGATGGTGACATAATTGACATCGGGGGATGGGTCCAATACTGGTTTTGTATATATTTGTCTATTGTGATGTGCCCTTGTGGCCAAGAGGGCTAATGGTACCTTGGGTGCATTAAGAAAACTGTGTCCAGCAGCTCTTGGAAGGTTCTTCTCCCCCTTTACTCTGTCCCAGTGAGACCACACCTGGAATACTGTATCCAGTTTTGGGCTTTCCAATTCAAGAGAGAGACAGTGATCTACTGGAGAGTCCAACAGAGGCTACGAGGATGATGAGGGGACTTGAACATCTCTCCTATGAAGAAAGGCTGAGAGAATTGAGGCTGTTCAGTCTTGAGAAGAGAAGGTTGAGAGGGGATCTTATGAATGCCTGTAAATATCTGGGGGCCGGGTTTCAAGTGGAAGGTGACAGTCTCTTTTCCATGCTGCCCAGTAATAGGAGAAGGAATAATTGGTATAAGGTAGAACACAGGAAGTTCCACCTCAACCTTAGAAGAAACTTCTTTGCTTTTTGGGTGACACAAAGTTGCCCAGGGAGGTTGTGGAGTTTCCTCCTCTGGAGACTTTCCAAACCCCATCTGGATCTGTTCCTGTGTGGCCTGCCCTGGGTGACCCTGCTGTGGCAGGGGGGTTGGACTCAATGATCTCCAGAGGTCCCTTTCAACCCTGAACATTCTATCATTCTATGATATTTCATATTATTTTTATTACATTCATTAAAGCTTTTCTACTGTCTGAGTCTCTCTCCCTTTCTCTTCCCCTTTGGTGGAGGAAGGGGTGTTAACAGAGAGTGGCTGTTATAGGTCTAACACTTTGACACACACAAATACTATCAGTAAACTTACTAAGACCTTATAAAAATCTCAAAGATCTTCAGCATCAGAACAACCCAAATTCATACATGTTTCAAGACAATGTTGTCATTATGCAGCTTTAAGCCACTTCTAATCTACACACTCCAAGGAGGTCTTGCCTCATCATCCCATTAACCAAAAGAAGTGTTGCCTTCCAAATCAACGAGAAATCACTGCACGTCAGCTCACTCAGGTTCCTTTATGCAGTGTGAAAATCTCCCAAACAGCTAGGCCTCCTGAGGAGCCAGTTCATCTTTACCTGCACTGTTTCAGGTGACAAATTCAGTAATCATAGAATGGTTTGAGTTGAAAGGGACAGGACAGTTTAATTGGAGGATGGTGCTACAATAAGTGTTTGCCTGTATTACTCCACTGTCCTTACAATTCAGTGATAGATTAATTAAAACAAAAACCACCACAACCCCCCTCCCCCAAAACAACAACAACAACAACAAAACCAAACCAAACCAAACCAAAAAAACCCAACAAATAAACAAACAAACAAAACCAACAACAATCAAAACCACCACCCCAGAACAAACAAAACCCAAACAAACAGAAAAAAACAACAATTAAAAAAGCAACACAACAAAAAACAATTCCTCACAGGGAATTGTTTTTTTCTGCTGTCTTGCTGGGGTTTTTTGCCAAGGAGGCATAATTCTTTGAATTTTCATATATTTTAGTGAATAAAGAAGCACTATAGAAGTTCCTCACTGCAACAGTTTCCTGCTATTATCTAAGGAAGATATTTTCCACTATTGTTATGCATGTTTTCATGTAAGCCTGGGATTCACTGTACATTATCCAAGAAAGCTACTCACCACAGTGCTTGCAAAAAAAAACAACCCAAAACCCAACAATTAGTGCTAAATCTGGCAAGGAAACAACACTTAGAAAGGGACAGTCACTCAGCACCTCCGGAGAAGGGAAATGCATAGAAAGGGAGAGAGCTTAAGGAAAGCTATATGGTGTAATAATTTTAGATGTATCACATATATAAATACATATATAACTCTGAGCTTCAAGAAGGTGAAACAGTGAAGAATTATATGTTTCCCTCATAATCATCACTCACTCACAGATGGCCTGTGCATTTCCTATAGGGAAACAGTTGTTAAAACTAAAATAAAATCTAATTTTTCAAGGCAATTGTACCATGAAGGTGTTGAGGGAAGGTAGTCTCCAGGGATCCTGAGCAATGGAATTGGAGTTAATGGAGAGAGATCAGCAAAATCAGGTATATTGTAAGAATTTGAATGAAATGAGAAAAGCAGCAAAGACATGTCTGTTGCCGAGAACAATTCAATGTGCTAGAAGAAGGATATCCACCCAGCTGCACTTCGTAGCCAAGAATGAAGGTCCCAAGGCCTTATGTTCTATAATGTGGTCCCTCCTGTAGTTGTAACCCTGCACCCTTTTTCCTAGATCTGGAAAACACCCAACAACAGGGTGCAGCATTAACCTTGTTTAAAGATGCATTCAGTTGTGTTCCCCTTTGGAATTAATCTTCCCATTGCCCTGACAACTTCAGCCACCTCTTTTAATCATTTGCAGCTAGGTGAGGATAGAAACATACCTTAGCAAGGAGAAAAGATATGTTAAGCCTCTATTATAATCATACCTATAGTAAAAGCAAATAATGACATTATACATTACTTTCACCTACTTCAGCATCATGTTGAAGCTGTGGTTCTTTCTCAATAAGGAAGCTAAAGTGATGACCAGCATGGGTCAAAACACGGGTTATGCTCTATAGGAAAGATTATGGACAATTCACACATAGCAAGCCATAGCCAGATGGGCTTCAAGAGTTTCTGGTGAAACCTTGAGCTTATTCTCCTGGAATAATTCAAGAGCTAAGGGATTGTTATCTTTTTTCTTCCTGTAGTGGTAAAGCTATATAGTAGATACTTCAACAAAAGAAAGAGGTCCAATTTTAGTTTCTGTAGTGTGGATAAATCTGATCCTATGGGACAATAAAGGTGTGAGGCTTATTTAATATGCCATAGAGAATAGCAGTTTAAATATTCTGTGAGAAATCTGTAGAACTGTTGAATAACACAGAGATAAACAATGAATAAATAACCAGGAGGAAAGAGAATTAGAAATACATTAAAAAGAGGGAAAAAAAAGTATTTTCAGATTAAATTAATGGAAACAGATAGTCAGAAAGCTACAGACAAGAAGAATGTTAGAAGTGGCCAAGGAAACAAAGGAGAATGATCTAGTCATAAGTATCTATGCTTTTTTCCTTTTACTGCAGTCCTCAGCATGCTGTTTTGTTTGTTTGTTTGTTTAAGGCAAAAGCATCATCACTGCCATTTTGCAGGTGTGCAAACTAAAGCAGAACAATGGGAGGTGACTTGCCAAGAACTGGTGAGCAGCTGAGTCAGATGTGAGATTGGGATTTCCCTGTCTGATCCTTCTACTACCATGGAGGAAGAGTATAGGAAGAGCTTCAAGTCCTCCTCAGGACCAGCCGTGGGAGGAATATGTGTGACATATGACTTCATTTTGTCACCTAATCCTGTTTCTCAATGCTCTTTCTCTAAACATTTCTCACTGCTCCAAGAAACAGAATATCCAAGATACAGGATACTTGATCTGATCCAGCTTCTCTTGGGCTTTACTGAGGTAAAGAGGCACTTGTCTGATGCTTTGAGAAACAATATTTCCTTCTAGACTTTCTTTCCTTCTTTAATGTTTTGCGAAGACAGTGTTTGATTACTTCAAATTTTAATGACTGCAAATCTTAGAATCTTGAGACCCATCTATACTGATTCCTGGGAAAATGCTAGTAATCAGCCTGAGGGAAAAATCAAAACAAACTCCTCATTGCAATGGAAGTAAATATAACACAAATTTACCAAAATCAAATCCAATAGTGTGACATATCTCTGCCTGTTTATATTCTGTATGAAAGAAAAGGCAAATATATATATATTACCCCAATATTTAATATCATATTTAAAAGTAATATTTAAAAAAGAGGGTGATTGTGAAAACAAAAGTGTTCCCTTGAAAACAAGGGAGCAAAGTATCAAGGCAGAATTTTCTCATATCAGCACTGCCAGTCTGTACTCAGACTTTCTGGGGCAGAAGATGTTGCTTGTTATCAGGATGTCAGAATACTGGGTAATCTCTCTGGCCTCATCCAAATCTCATCAAAGGCTATGGAATGCCCTCCTCATTGTCACTGGTACTTCCAGTCATCTTTTTCATAGCCAGTTTGAGAGGGGTAGGGCACTGGCGAATGAGGAAGGAGGCATTGAAACGTTCTTGATGCTGTACTATTCTGACATGCAAACCACATTCTGCTCAATACCATTGAGCTCATATGAAGGGATCATATTTTTCTGAAGTCTTGAAATAGTTCTGAAGAGCTAGTTCAGGTCTTTAATTGTTGTGAGCAGGTGAACAGCAGTGTGCTCTTTTAAGGAAATGCATCAATCTTTAAGCACTGAAGTCCTATAGGTAATATAATAGAGGTTTTATATGTCAATCAATATAGAGAGTCGTAAAAGCACAGACCCTTCCCAGAAAATGTATACCCGTTTTCTGTAAGATAATGTACATAATATAACAGAAGTCTTTTGTCAGGTTGACCATTTCTGATACCCTTCCACATTTACTGAAGGCACTCTGTCAAAAGCATTTTATTTCCTTTGGCGAATCAATTTTAAGCCATGATCTCAAGTACGTGTCACCTTAGGGTGGGATGGGTGAAGCAGTAACATTGGTTCACTCTGAAGAGTAAGTGGCACGCTGATCAATTTGACCTTTGGTGAAGACAGGACTCTGGAAACACATCTCATGGTTTTACTAGTTCACAGCTTTTGATTGACAAACCAAGGAGTCACCAATGGACTTGAACTCCAGACAGACAGTGGCTGAACATGCAGCAAGCATTACTAATGTGTTAGGACAGACTGTGAACTTAGAGGACTGAGAGAGATGTAGGCCATTCCTGGTCGAAAATTTACCAAGATGGAGCAGCTAACTTCAGTTCAGCGGTCAGATATTATTCCACCTACCTTAGCTGTACCACCATTCCTAAGGAGTCGTAGCAAAGTGCGTTCTTTATTGGGAATCTCAGCTGATAACCTGCTCTCATGCCACTTGCTGGTTCCAGACAGGAACAAATGCAGTGTTCTTACTAAATTTTTCACTTATAGTAGGTGGGTATCTTAAGTTTTCACTCCCTGTACCCATTACTCTTACCTGCAGTGATGCCCTTTTGCTCTGATTGTGGGCTGCAGGACAAGAACAAAGGGCTTTAGCCTCTTCTATTTTTGCTAAATAAACTTGAAAGCTCTTCGAGGATAAGAAAGTCCTTATCCTTTTGCCTTTTTCAGGGCCCCTCCAGTATTGCTTCTGAGCTGCTGCAGTACGTCTCCCACCCTAACGGTGGCAGAAAAGCCCTACACTTCACTCGACTGACTACAACTAAAGCAGACTATATCAGGGAGATAGGACCAGGGCACATCGTGCCGCAGGGTATCGAAAAAAGAACCAGAAAACCATCGACAAAGTGAGAGATGCTCAATATATTATTGTAAGGGGAAAGACTGCAGCTGTTTGGAGATGAACTCAGAAGTTGTATAAAAGGCTGAGCTAAATCTAGAAATGGTAAAATCAAGAGGCTTTATTGCTCATATGCCCCAAACTTGAAGAAATGCCATGAAATTACCAGTGCCTTTTAGGAGGGGAGGTCTGGTTGCTTGTTTTTTATTTATTTTAAACACAGTTCTTTCCTAACCTTTGGAATTCACTGAAAGAAGAGTTGGTATTTTTAGCAAGATCTAGCAACAAAAGAGGGTGTGTATCTTTGTGGACACCTCTTGAACAATTATAGTAGCTAGACAATGAAATTAATGTGTTCATATTACTGACCCACAGGCAAAAACTAACTATAAAGGTGTTTGCTTAAGACCCAAATAAAAATTTCGGCTGTATTTTTGAAAATTCACGTTCTTCTAGTAGCAAGTTATAAAATACCCTTGGCACGGTCAGCTTCTGAGTCAGCCAAAGCTAGTCATGCATCTCCTACACTCATCCTATGGTTACATTATACAATCTGACAAGTAAAATTAAACTAGAACCAAATCAATCATCTGATCCTATTACTGAACATTGGTTTGGTTTGTTTTGTTTTTAAAAAAACCAAAACACACACACAAAAAAAACCCACAAAACCAAAAAAACAAAACACAGTTTCTGACTACAAGTAGGAGTCGAAAACTAAAGGCTTTGCTACACTAAATCAAAAGCATCATCATTGCAACATTACATGGGGCCAGAAAATAACTCTGGTTTTTTCTTTTTTCAAGGAAAAGGAAAGACAGTTCAGCATACGCAACTCAGGCATCTGGGTTTTTTTAGCTCTACCTACGGTGAAATACTGTCATCACTAACTAATGTTAGTAACATTTTCATTCCTCCTAGTTTATAAGTTTATACATCTGTCGGGTCAATTGACCTGTTGCAGCAATGACAGAAGCAGCACTGAATTTTGTCATTACGATCAAAATATGCTGAGTGCTTATAACTTATCAAATTTGATACTAAGCCTGAGCTATTAAAAATGTATTGGTATAATTTATTGTTCAGAAATGCTGAATATAAAGTAAAGGAGAATCTATGCTTAACTGGAGCTCGTTCTTCTCAATAACAGTAGTATGATACTAGAGCTGTAATCCCTGGGAAGACTCACAGAATTCACAGGTAAGGTTAATTTGAAGAGAAATTTTAAATGTGTTATACTGGATGAAATGCAAAACCTGTGCAATAGAAACAGTTGTCCTCTTGGCCATGTAGCAACCATACTGCCCTAAAGTCCATTCAATAGCTACATGACATGATGAAAACTCATCTAGTTTGGAAGGGACTTCTGGAGGTTATCTAACCTGACATGCTAGAAATCCTGCGTCAGAACGTTAGACAGATTGAGTCATATTTTTTTATTCCTTACAGTTCATTTTCATCCATATAATGGTATTAAAAGCATCATCTTTTCTTGTATTTTTTATCCTAGTTTTGACTGAATTTCTAACTCCTTTTCCGTATCTTACTTCTTAAAGGAAACAATCCCTTGAAAATGTTACAATTGAAAAGCACATTTGTGAAGTTGGTGGCAAGCCTAAGACAGAATGGTTGCCACAGAGAGGAACAGTAGAGAGAGAACAGTCAGAAAGGAACAAAATGCTTGGAAAACCAGCTAACTAAAACATACCCTCTGCTATACATTGTCTTAGGATCACTGAATAGGAAATAGATTGTCTCCAGTCATGGCCATAGGCAGTAAGAGCCCCCATGCGATGCCAAGAACAGGAGCCTGTAAAGCTGACATCAAAGAATGTCTCAACCCTGTCTGAAAGGTGCAGACAGGGGTCAATTCTGTTACCGATGATGGTGATTTAATACACATGTGTAATTGAAAACACAAATGTTTTGTGTTTTGGCTTTAACAGGGCCCCTTTTGAGAACAGTATCATGCAAGTGGGCAAAAAGGAATGACACCAATCAGCCCTGTGAAGATGGAGTTACAGTATGGGACAGGGGAGCAAGTACAATTTAAAAGTAAGATTGGGGTGTGGCTGTGGGGACTGGCTAAGGGACGAGGAAGAGAAGTAGACCATCAAAATAAGGAGAATTATGAGAACAAACACTGCTTCATTTCCCTGACAGAACAACAGTCCAGGCAGCTAGGACTTCCTTTCCATCTTTACTGAATAGACAAAACCTCTTGAGAAATTTCTTAAACCATATTAGAAGTCAATAAATGCACAAGTGCAGTGTCCTCAGCTGAATGGCAATGGTTTCTGGAGAAACAGACTCAGGAGAGTTTTCTTCTGCCAGGCTTTAGAAACTCAAGAGCTGCCTGGCAGATTCAGAACACAGATACTGTTTGAACCTTAATAATGTTTAATCCTCATTTGTCAGGTAGAAGATATTAAATGTCTCAAGGTCTGAGTGTTTGGAAGAGTCCCAAAACCTTTACAATTTGATGCTCCTTTAGAAGTGCCACAGTAACTCAGGATCCTTCTCTTCTTAATAAAGTGGCCATTATTCTTCTAGTCCCTGCTAAGCTTCTGATTATCATGAGAAGCATAATCTAATAGTGCATTTTATGCAGAAACCTTTATTTTATCAGATAGTTTAAGCTTGCTTGCTACTGTCAATTGAGTTCCTAGCATCTCCTCTGCAGAGCAGTCACAAATTCCCCTTCATTTTCCTCTGGAGAGGGTCCAGAGAAGGGCCAGGAGGATGATCAGAGGACTGGAAGACCTGCCATAGGAAGAAAGGCTGAGAAAACTGGGTTTGTTCAGCCTTGAGAAAAGAAGGCTTAGAGGAAACCTTATTACCATGTCCTAGTACCTGTAGTACACTACCGAGAAGATGGAGACTCCCTTTTTACAAGGAGTCATGTGTAAAAGACAGGGGGTGTTGGGTACAAGTTACTCCTGGGGAGACTCCAGAAGAAAATTTTTCACCATGAGATCAATCAGAGATTGGAGTAATCTCCCAAGGGAAGTGGTGGATTCCCCTCCACTGGACAGCTTTAAGACTCAGCTTGACAGGGTGCTGGGACAGCTCATTCAAACAATTTTTTTTTCTTTTTTTTTTTTTTTAATACCTTAAAAGGTTGGACTAGATGATCCTTGAGGTCACTTCCAATCTGGTATTCTGTGATTCATAATATTTTTTGAATTTTATTTTCTGTGTTTTTCCTGTTAGACCACCTTTGATGAATTTGGCCGTTAATGTTGTTCAGTTAAAACCACTACTTTGAACTGCAGGAGACACTCAGTCTGTGAGACTCAATTCATTCAACTTCCTTTTTTACAAGCATTTTTCCATACCCTTCTTAATTCTTTTTGAATCTCAGTTAAGTCTGCATTAGCTTTTTTCAGATCAAGTACCTAGAACTGAACATAACTTTAGAATTAACATTGAGCTACTAATGTATAGAATGGCATTTGTAACTGTTTATTTATTCTCCAGAATCTTCCTAAGTTGTTGCCTTCTCTTGCTGCAGATTGAGCAAAGGACTGCATTGATCTGCCAAAAAATCTTTTCTTAAATTAAGATCTCATTCTTCTCTCTTTACATTATAGTCTAAGGCAAAATCTTTATGATTCTGAATTTGTAAAAACCCCAAGAGAACAGGCATATGTAATATTGCTGCAACATTCTTTCAGAGGCCTGTCAATAGGGTTGTACAAGCTAACCACAGCATTTTGAAATATCATTCCTTGTTCGATATGACCAGTGTAGAGGCTGCCAAAGGAGAGCAGAGTGTGGGAGGAGCATCTTCAAAAGCTGTTAGCTTTGGATTAAAATCCATAAAATTCAGTGGAAAGATCTGAAAAGTAGATGGTTCCCCATGTCTAATGCAGGCTTCCAAAACACTTGCCAAACTAACATGCTTGCTGGAAAGGGAGGATTTCGCTCTCTGGATTCCTTCCTCTATCAGGAGAGGGATGTGTTAAGATGAGGCAATATTCAAAATGTAAACCTAACTTGTGCCTTCTCAAGGGACCACACAGAAAAACACTGCTTTCAGAAAAGATAATAAAGTTGGGGTTTTTTTGCCAAGAATTTGAAAGACATTACTGTGCTGTGTCTGTATTTAACATCAAGGGCCTTCTCCTGTCTCCTAGTTTTCCATGAGTGTGAATGCTTATCTCATGTCATTAGAGTTCTTTGGAGGGGAAAAAGGGACAGGCTGAGTTTTCAGTTTCTTAGCTTTCTCCGCAGAAGGGAACTCTTCAAGTGTAACTTCCAATGTGTTTCACTTTCTGCTGGTTCGTGTTTGAGTTGAATAAATCAAAGCGATATACACATTTCTGTACCCGTGGCTACCTTTAGACAAGCCCAGTCCTTTGTCCAATCCTGCTGAGGTTTGTTTTCTATGTCTTGCATGTACACTTGATTTTCCTCGAAGTTTGAATTTCCTTTTGTCTGATATGAACTGTATAGTTGTGGTAAATCCACCCAGTCCAGCACGAGGTTGGAAATAGTTGCTATCATAGTGCCAAGAGATAATTAACTCAGCAATGTTAACACACATGCTTGGCATTCAGTTATCAGACAGGGTGGGAACAGGATGCAACAAGATTTCCACCACAGCCGTCTACTGACCCCGCCGTCTGCTCTGTCCCAGCTGCCCACGCATCCACTCTGCAGCCATGGTATCAGTTTGTTCAGATAACAGTGAGCAAAGATGGGAAAATTAGGTGCCAGGAAGCACTATGAGGAAACCCATACAACTGGGTTTCTCCCAGAGCCCCCTTCCTTCCCCTGGCTCCCCAACACTCCCTCCACTGTCCAGCTCTGCTCTTCTCTCCCAAGTTGACTAAGAACCCTGCAGGCCGATTTCCCACTTCCTAGGAAGAACAAAAGGATCTCAGAAAGATGCACATGCTGGGGAAATCTCTGTCCTTAAAAGGAGAGTTCACTGAAAAGCAAGCAGAAGTGATATTTAAATGCCTGTGGTTCAAAAGCTCTGTGTTGGAAAGTCAACGTTTTCCATGGTTGGTGCATTTGACAAGGAAGACTGAAGTGAGTTTTCTAAGCCAGAAGACAGCTTTACACACAGAGGGGTAAACATCTTGCAATTATTTCCTTATTGACAATGTAAGATGCTCTGTGCCTCAGAAGAGGCTGAGATCTACCTGCTTGGAAGAAATGCCTGTGTGGTTTAGGGACTCAGGTCACAAATCTTTCCTTCAAAGCATCTCCTTTTAGCCCTTGATCATGATGTTAAAAATCCCAAGAGAAGCCTGTTACTGTGATTGTTATTAATTATTATTCATTCATCTCTTTACCATCTCTTGCCCTGAGAAAATGATTGCCCATTACTCGGTGAAAAGTTCAGATGACAGTGCAAATTCCTAGACAGCCTGGATGATATAACAGTTACCTGATTGAATAATTGATGTACAGTTCCACCTACCTGGAGGATGTTTTATGAAGTAGAAAGGAAGAAGGCAATCCCTTAAACTAATAATAATATTGTTTAAAAAGAAGTATATATGTTCAAGTTAAAGTTATTTCGATTTATTACTATTGAGACAATAGGTTTGGTTAATTTGTGTGAGAACTTTATATTCTGTAAATAGTCATTATTGTTACATGCTAAATTCTTTAATACATCCCAATTAAACAGTCTCCCAAAGGAATAAAGGGGAGCCTTTCTTCCTTGGAGGAAAGGAGAACGAGTAAACCAGATTGGAAGTCATATTGCAAATCTCAAAGCAACAATACTGTTTAAAAACAGCCCATAACACACATTCCCTGGCTTGGGAGCAACAGCAAATCAAGTATGTTACTATCTATGGAAGGAAAACAAAAACAAAAACAAAAAAACAAACCATAATGCTTCTGAAAAAGCTATAGGAAAGACAGATTTAAAAGAATACTTAACAGTCCCAGCAATTCCAACATTAGCTTATCGTATGAATCTGAAATGGCATGGAAACCCTTTGAAAATCCACTTCTACATACTTGTGCCAGAGACGTTGGGCAGTGAGTCTGGAAAGCCAGTAGCAAACCCTAATTTTTGGAATTGCTGTGCATCTACAGTTCTTACCCTGTTTAACTTGGATAAAGAAATGTTGCTTAAAATTTAACTCTTGCACCTATAAAATCCAACACCCCAAATTTAATCACCTAAACCAGGGTTTCTTTTTCTTTTTTTTTAAAAAATGATGCTGTATATGGGTGCTGAGCTATGGTGGATGAGCTATGGGCAGGCAATCTGAACTCATGATGGGAGAAAGGCAGCTGCATTTCAGATACAGGTGATGGTGATGTCACTGGGCAGATGTGTGACATTGCATGAGACAAAGGCAACACCATTTTCCTATCAGAAGGGTTAGAACTGGGACAAAGTCAAGAGACACAGATGGAGAACTGATCATACTGTGGCCTGGGATCTGAGATTATTATGCAACAGATATGGAATTGGGTTCTGATACATAACTGATAGAATTAAATGATACATTTAAGGCTAATATTTAATACTGGACTACATCCTTGTCTACAGATGCAATGATTGCTAGTAAACTCTGATCCAAATTTTAATTAATATTTTTTGAACAAAATGTACAGAACTCTAAGGAATTCATAATAACTCAAAGAAACTGACACATTACTATGCACATGTGGCTGACTATTTTAACCCTATAGAACTGATATTTAGTTGCAATAGAAGGAAGAGAGGGAATTTCAAAGGGAAAAAGGAAGAATTCAAATGCATCAGTGGAAATCACTCTGACTTGCCTGATGTCCCCTGCATATCAAGGAGGTCAGTCTCGTTATCAGCTTCAGTGTGTGCAAGGTTTGGAACAATTGTAAATCTAGTGCAGTGCCACTACCTGGAGGGCTAAGGCAAAACAGAAGTGAAAAAATAAGACTTTAATAGTAAATCCACTACCACCTTCTTTGCAGTACACCTCCTTCGTAGTCCAAACAGATACAAAAAATCCCTCCATATTAGTTCTCTCCATAGTAATATTTGTTTTGGAGTGAGATCAGCAGTATTCCCTAATCCCCATTTTTATTAGTAGTCCACAGAAAAATATCAAAGTGACAATTATAAATTGCTAAACATCACTACATCAGCAGAAATCACATCAGCGTGCCAAGCAACAATTCTTCCCCTAAAGCAACACTGCTTTGTGTGGAGACATTTCCTGTTCAGGCAGTCCCTTAGAGAAGTGGACAGTATTTGGGATAATTCTCAAATACCAAAGACTGCAAAGTAGGCGGAAGTTAAAGAAAACAGTCAGCCAAATATTTCTCTTTCTCTCTTTAACCCTGAGAAAGAGTCCTTTGAAAAGTGCCAGGGCAGATTCTGTCCATCCTGATTATTTTGAATAATATTTTGTTCCACCAAGTCTACCCATTGAAATGAAACTGGAAATACTAAGAATCACTGTGAATGCTGCTGAGCTGACGGGAATAAATATGAGAAGAAAGAATAAAAATCTTACAAACTTAAAAAAAAATAAATTACAACAAACACAAACAATAAGAAATTGAAAGACCAAATATAACTATATTACAGGATAAAATTAAAATCTTTCTTCTCATTTCACTTTTCTCCCCTTCCTGAAATAACAACAGAGGGCTGTTTTCTACTCAGACATACTCTTTACAATAAGGTATACAGAATCATAGAATTGTCAGGGTTGGAAGGGACCAGTTCCAACCCCCCTGCCATGGGCAGGGACACCTCCCACTAGAGCAGGCTGCTCACAGCCCCATCCAGCCTGGTCTTAAAAACTCCCAAGGATGGGACTTCCACCACCTCTCTGGGCAACCTGTGCCAGTGTCTCCCCACCCTCATGGTGAAGAGCTTCTTCCTAATGTCCAATCTGAATCTACCCACCTCTAGTTTCGAGCCATTCCCTCTGATCCTACCACTGCCCAACAGCCTAAACAGTCCCTCCCCAGCTTTCTTGTAGCCCCCTTCAGATACTGGAAGGCTACAAGAAGGTCTCCCTGAAGCCTTCTCTTCTCCAGAATGAACAATCCCAACTCTCTCAGTCTGTCCTCATAGGAGAGGTGCTCCAGCCCCTTGATCATCCCTGTGGCCCTGTTCTGGACACATTCCAGCACATCCATATCCCTCTTGCAATAGGGGTTCCAGAACTGGACGCAGGACTCCAGGTGAGGTCTCATGAGAGTGGAGTAGAGGGAGAGAATCACCTCCCTCAACCTGCTGGCCACACTGCTCTTTGATGCAGCCCAGGATACTATAGTCTTTCTGGGCTGCAAGAGCACACGGCTCATGTTGAGCTTCTCATCCACCAGCACCCCCAAGTCCTTTTCTTCAGGGCTGCTCTCGAGCCAGTCACTGCCCAGCCTATACTGGTGCTTGGGATTGCTCTGACCCAGATGGAGGACTTTGCATTTGGCCTTGTTGAACTTGATGAGATTGGCATGGGCCCACCTCTCCAGCCTGTCAAGGTCCCTCTGGATGGCATCCCTTCTCTCCAGTGTGTCAGCCTCCCCACACAGCTTGGTGTCATCGGCAAACTTGCTGAGGGTGCACTCAATGCCACTGTCCATGTCGCTGACTTAGATGTTAAACAAGACTGGTCCCAGTACTGATCCCTGAGGGACTCCACTGGTCACTGCTCTCCACTTGGATACCAACCCATTGACAGCCACTCTTTGGGAGCAGCCATCAAGCCAGTTCTTTATCCACTGAATTGTCCATCGATCAAATCCATTTTTCACCAGCTTGGAGACCAGAATGTCATGCGGGACAGTGTCAAAGGCCTGAGAGAGATTGAGAGAGATTGCTACGATTTGCTACCCTCCTTCTCCAACAGAGAGCTGCAAAGAAGATGAAGGGACTGGAACATCTCTCTGGTGAGAAAAGGCTGAGAGCCCTGGGGCTGTTTAGCCTGGAGAAGAGAAGCCTGAGAGGGGAGCTGATGAATGTTTCCAAATCTCTGCAGGGTGGGGGGCAAGGAGAAGGGGCCAGGCTCTTGTCAGTGGTGCCCTGGGATAGGATGAGGGGCAGTGGGCACAAACTGGTGAAATTCTACCTCAATGTGCAGAGAAACTTCTTCCCTGTGAGGGTGACAGAGCCTGGAAGAGGCTGCCCAGGGAGGTTGTGGAGTCTCCTTCTCTGGAGACTTTCCAACCCCCCCTGGATCTGTTCCTGTGTGGCCTTCCCTGGGTGACCCTGCTGTGGCAGGAGGGTTGGATTTGATGATCTCCAGAGGTCCCATCCAACCCCCACCATTCTATGATTCTATGATTCTTATAGACCAGCACTCCTTTTCCATTGTCCATCATTTCCCACACAGTCTGCCCTTTTCTGCATACCCTGGGCCTGAAAAGAATAATGTGAGCAGCATTGTCCATACATTTGCCTTTACTGAGGACCTCCCTACCCACTAATGCGTCTACCTCTGACAAAACAAGATGTTTTCTTCTTACTTTGGAGAAATTTGGACTCAGTGAATATTAAAATATTTGCAAAGAGCTATGCACAATATTTTAGTATTTATGTATTTGCATATAATAGTAGAACTCACAGGTTCCAAAAAACTGTAATAGAGATATTCAGCTTGGGGCTGAAAACACAAACCGAAACACAAACCAAAACACCCTAGGATTATAACAAGCAACAGATGGATGGAATAGGAAAAGTAGAAAAAGAAAGAAAACAAAAATAAAAACATATGGAAGAATAATTAGAAGTGTAGTTCATCACAGACCTCATTCTTACCATTTTGTAGTACTCTGTCCCTACCAAAGCAGCACAGAGACAGGAAGGAAGGTATGGAGTGAATTTGTGGCATTTGTGAGACTGCCATACAAATTATAATTAAATGAGAGAAACAATTGAGAGGACAGGACAAGCAGAAGCAGAGGTTTCAGATACAAGGTCAGAAGAGATTAAATCTTTTCACAGAAAGGAGAGGAAGCAGAAATAGCAGAAGAGGTGGGGTTTTTTTCCTTGTAAAATTAATCTCTGATACTTCCAGATTGGAACTGTTTCACCCTGCACAGGCTCAGTCAGCCACCTAGAGAACATGGGCTTAGGCTGCGAAGAGACTAGTGGCAGAAATACATTGCATGGCCTGATTCTCGAAAAAGCTGAAAGAAAATCTAGAGGAAGCTTAGGTCTTGTTTCAGCTGAGTGCTGAATTCTCTCTCTGAGAAGCTTAGGTGGGAGCCTCAGGTTACATCCTACAAACTCCAGTGGGCAAGAAAATCAGGACTGTAGTGAGCAACACAGCCAGGCATGGGATGGGTTAGAACAAAATGAGAATAATAGGAGAGCAATACTAAAGGGGAAGGTTTTGAAAGAGAAGAACAATCAATATGCCGCCAGACATCTGTAATGCTGAGGGCAGAAAGGGAGAAAAAAGCTGTGGGAGATCAACTTCTACAGAAATAACAAAAGGCAGTAGCTAGAATAAAAGAAAACAGGCAGCATAAAGAGAGAAAGACACTCTTTAAAATAATGAATGCAGGCTTGGCATGCAGATGTCATTGCTGAAGGCCATGTTACTGATGAAGGCCACAGATAGGCAACTTTCTGAATTTATTCAATTTTGTCAGGTTGAAATTGTCATTAAAAAGCCAAAACACTCTATTTTCCTTCCCCTGGACTCCATGATCCTAACCCTCTCACTATTAAGGTCACAGCTGGAGTATTGCATATAATTCTGGGCTCCCCCCTACAAGAGAGACATGGAGCTACTTGAGACAGTCCAGCAAAGAACCACAAAGATGATTAAAGGACTGGAGCATCTCTCATGAGGAAAGCCTGAGAGAGCTGGAAGTGATCAGCCTGGAGAAGGGGGACCTCTTCAATATGTACAAATATGTTATGAAAGGGTGCAAAAAAGATGGAGTCAGGTTCTTTTCAGTGATGCCCAGTGACAGGGCAAAAGACAAAGAACACAAACTGAAACACACAGAGGGTTCATCCTCTGAACATAAGAAAATACTTCTTCACTATGGAGATGACAGCATTGGCACAGGTAGCCCAGAGAGGCTGTGGAGAGCTCTTTGGAGATATTATTGCCTGGACATGGTCCTGGACAGCCTGCTCAAGCGGGGGGGGGTTGGACCAGATGACCTCCAGAGGTCCCTTCCAACATCAAGTACTCTGTAATTCTGTTTTCTGCAATGAACAAATGAATGGATCAGTGAATAAATTTTCATTTTAAAGAAAAAGCAGTAATGTTCTTAGAAACTGTCCTCTTTTGTTAAGTATGAAGTTACTTGACACAGGTTGCCTTTTAACTCATTAGTACTGAAAAAGGAGACAAAAAAACCACATGTTGAAAACAGATGAAAAAGCTTTCACCAATACCCATCCCCATGGCTCACTGAAATTTTTAGTTTATATACATTTTCATATGACAACTGTGCTCTCTTTGGTTTCACTCTGTGTTGCAAAGTAAGTCATAATGGCTTCTGAAGAGTTAAGAGTTAATTAGTAGATATTTTAGGGTATGATACCAACATAGCAGCATGCTTAACAGATGTTTATGAGAATGTCAGCAGGAAATGTTATACATAATTATAAGCAACCTATTGACTTCTTAGAACTTAAAACAAGTTATTGAACATCAATGAGTAATCATTAATTTTAAACAAAGTATTTCTATACACATCCTTAACACTGTGCATGCCAATAGCTGACAGGATAATGATACATTCAGGGAAGTTTGGGCAGTTTTGAGAATGTCAAGCTACATCCGTTACAGTGGGACTCAGAAACCCAAACCTATTAAGGCATCATAAGGTACAAATGCTGACCAGGACTTCCAGAAGAGCCTAGAGTCTACAGACAGTTCCATTATTGCCCCTAAACTTAGAAGTATTAACTACATCTGTCAATGTGTAGGGAGTCAGGGCTTGAATGCCCGTGGACAGTAAGTACTTGAATCAATAATCACATTAGAGTAAAGTTGTAGGTACCTCATTACTTTCACTTTCCTTAGGCTCCTGTATGCACAGTTTCTTTCTGAAAATGTAGGTAAATATTTCTCGTGGAAATGTGAAGTACCTAGTTCCCACATTGGAGTGAATGCAGCTTTCCCAACAGCTGTCAGCAAAAATCCTGCAACAGCAGTAAGATTACCTCCTTGTCAGGGTTTAGGGTCAGGGCAGCCCAGTAGACCTATAATAGCCACTCTCTGTTAACCCCCTCCCTCCCAAAGGGGAAGAGAAAGGGAATGAGGGAGAGAGACTCAGCCAGTAGAGAAGGGACTAGAACAGCTCGAGTGGAAATAATA
>JANHGN010026580.1:32336-58290 GCA_024605025.1 Megaceryle maxima | reverse complement strand
TGGTGCTGAGGGTGGGGAGAGCCTGGCCCAGGCTGCCCAGAGAGGTGGTGGCTGCCCCATCCCTGGCACCATTGCAGCTTGAAAGGTCCCTTCCCACCCAAACCAATCTGTGGTTTTATGATCCAGGAGTTTCCAGGCTGGGCTGAATGGGACCAGGCAGAAGGCCTGAGGTTTGCTGTTTTCAGTAGTCTGGGCTGAGCTACCACCTGCCTCCTCTGCAGGTCTGCCAGCTGCGCTCCTGAAGGTACAACAAACAGCATAAGGAGAAGAAATTTTAATTGACTATATCAAATGGCTCTTTTCAAGCTGAAGCACAGGGGGTGTGACCCAGCCATTGACGTAGAAGCCATGACAAGCAAACAGCAATTACTCCAACATCATAAAACCGGGCTGTGAAAGCGACATAGAACTCGGGAAGCACCGGTGAAGTAGCGATTGGACTGCGTGGGAAGGAGAGCTGAGCGTGGCTGCCCGTGAGCTTCTGTCTGGGTGGTGCAGGGAGCACAAGGACAAGGCCATGTTTGGGGTGAGAAGCCAGTGGGTGTAGGCGACTGTCCTGTGTCCTTCCAAGTAAAAATACCATTGGCATCGTAAAAGCAACAACCTGGTCGCTGGCTGGTCCCTAGAGGAAAGATAACCCTGGCAGGAGGATGGCACCGCGGATGCTCCTCCCCTCTGCATCCCGAGCTCTGCTGAGCCTCCTGGCAACCCCAGTTTTCCTTGTTGTGCAGCCGGGATGCACGCGAGGAGTAAATAAATAAGCAGGCAGAGGTGAGTCGGGAGGGACAGCCTTTTCCGCATCGATCCGGAGCTTTCTGCAGGCAGAATTAACTCGAGTGGAATTTTATCAGATTCTTAACTGGCGAGGGCTGCCTGGTGTGTCCTCTGCGAAGGGCTGCTGGAGGATCACTACCCAAGGCAGATGTGTCTTCCCCGTTACAGACCCGTCCTCCCAGGGCTTGTTGCCTTCCCCTTCTCTGAGAAGGGAGAAACTTCAGGCCCTTTGCCCCAGCTGCCTGTGTGACCCCAGCATGCGGGAGATGGCCCAGGGCACATGTGCTCAGTCCCAGTCGGGGAGTCACTGAACTGATCTGTCCCGTGTGTTGTCTGGCTCTCTGTCGGTTTGACAAGGCTGTCAGCAACGTAAGGCTTGGTATTTGTCTTTTTACTCCCCACTTTGCTGTTTTGTGAGTGGCTGGTTCTGTCTGTGCCCAGCGTGACAGAAGGTGCGGGAGGGCAGCTGAGCTGACACGTGAGGTTTTAATCTGCTCTGAGGGTGCTGAAGGTGCTGGGCTGCCCCAGGGCAGCTCTGAACACCTGCTAACACAGGAACTGAAGGTCCACCACGCACCAGAGATGACTCCTCTCCAGCAGCAGCCAGGAAGGGTTACTGGGGGAGCAGCACCAGACCTGGGCTGTGCATGGCTGTCCAGCTCCCCGGGCCACCCTCCCAGCTTCTGGCAGTCACAAGATCTGGAGATCTCTCAATCCAGAGGTTTTATCTGGGTGGCTGTGGGTCAGGGCCCTTTGCACGCCTCTGTCCCTTCGCCGTGGCTTTGTCCTGGGCAGCATCCTGCGGCCGGGCGCTCGGCAGCGCATCTGGGCTCTGTACGATAAAAGACTTCCTTTGATTTGTTGTAAATCGGCTGCTGCGTAACTTTATTGGATGTCCTGGGGGTTTTGTGTTCTGAGAAAATGGGAATAATTGTTTCTTACTCACTTTGTCTCAATTGTCCACAGTTTTATTGAACTCTCTCATATTTCCTCCTCTCTTTCCTCTGCAGCCATCTCACTCCTCCTGGAATAAGCTGCTCTGTTCTCCTGGTCATTCTTCTCTCCTTTCATTACTTCCAGCAATTTTACAAGCCTTCTTCACAAATCCCTGGCACTCGCGTGTCTCCCGCCCCCTCACCTGGGCTCCGGCCGTCCCCTTGTGCTTGCTCAGGGCTGGACTTTCCCTGCAGTTCTTGTCCAAGCCCAGAAACCGCCTCCACTCCTGGCAGGGACCTTGCTGCCCTCCTCTGTTTCCTGCTAAATACAAGCCTAGAAGGTCCCCTGCGGATACCACTAAATTGTCTCTTGCTCCACAGGTGACCAAAAAATCTGAGAGACAGGGAAGCTCTTTGGAAATAAGCCTGTGCATACGTTTTCCTTCCCACCCCCCCTGAGTTTTCTTCCCCTCCAGGCCTGTCCCAGGCTGCCCAGGGCAGGGGTGGAGTCCCCGTGACCCCTGGAGGGGTTTCCAAGCCCCCCTGTGGAGCTGTGGTGCTGAGGGCCAGGGGTCAGTGGTGCCCTGGCAGTGCTGGGTTAATGGTTGGACTTGGTGGTCTAAAAGGTCTTTTCCACCCAAAACTATTCTGTGATTCTATGACAACACTAAAAAAGGCAAGAGAAATAAAATCCTCTCCTACAGCGGGGGCTGCAGGGGATGTCCTGCGTGAGCCCATCCTTCTCCCTCACCATGCCCTGCCCCATGGTGAAAACCAACAGCCTGGGAGCATCTTGAGGATGGATCAGTGCTGTGATTTTTCAGGGTGGTGTCCCAGGCTTATGGTGATTTTTTTTTTCCAGTCGCCGTGGCAACTTGCAGCATTTGTTGCTGTTTTTTGCAGAGATGAACAGAGCAAAGCTGAGCGAGCAGGGAAGTGGTGGAGAACATGTGGAGCTGACAAAGAGCAGCACTGCTCTCCACCCCAGAAAGAAAGGAGAACAGGGAGAAAAAGAGAGGAGTGGAGGCAAGGAGAGGACGGGGAGGATTTATTGCACCCTCACAGGGCTTGGCCATAAGCATCAGCCTGGGCAGCATCAGGACTGAGCCTCTGGGGCTCCAAGACAAAAACAAAGGGTGGGAGGAAGAGGAACTTGTGTCTTGATAAACACAAGGTTGAAAAGGTGGTAGGTCGAGGGATTTGGGCTCCAAGAACTTTCTCAAACCATAAATTTTCAATAGCAGTGCTGAAGCCAGGAAACCTGAGCTGACTTTTGGAGATATATTATCTCAGGAACAGACAGGGTCAGTTCTTGGCCTCGTCCCTGGTTCCCACCTTGTCTTTGTTACAGCCATGGTCTGTGCTTGAGGGTTTGCCTGTGCCTGGGTGCTGGGCTGGGCTTGGGACCTGCCTGGGCTGTCAGTCTGGGTGCCCAGCTCAGCCCTGGAGGGCAGAGGGATGCTCTCCTTGGAAGCCTCTGCCTCTTGCTGCAGGGGTTTCTAAGCCAGAAGAGTTTTTGTTTGGTTGTTTTCTTTTTTTAACCAGAACTGTGGTCATCTGATGTGCAAAAAGAGCTCTCAAGGCTTGCCTGAGACGTTTGAAGTGGGCTGTACTGGGGTGTCAGTGGAAAGAGGTGGTGTGGCTGAGGCTGCAGCAGCAGAGGGGTGCTGGGGCCCTGTGATGACCCCATTGCTGTGCCCTCCCTGCTGCAGCCGGGCACGGCCTTGCCCAAAACGCTCGGAGGTTGGTCAGAGAGTAACGAGTTGAGAGACGATGTGGTTTTTTTGGGGGCAGGACACGATGCTGACACCCAGGCAAGAGTAGGAAAAATCCCTATCAGCTGATGGCTGGAGTCCATCTGACTGCCCAGTAACCCAGCACCAGGGGAAGAACAGACCTGGTCCCTCCCCATCCCCATGGGTGCTTCCAGCCTCCCAGCTGAATGCTGGCCCAGCCTCAGCATTACTTCTGCTCCCTGACTTCATTAATGCTGCTGCTGATGATGATTTGGGGGGGCTCTGGAGGGGGGGAGGTGACACTGCTGCACGGCAAACAGTGACACCACTTGTGATGAGCAAATTGCTGCAGCTCAGAGTGTGGGAACACGGCTCCCTCCAGCCAGGACATGGTCCCTGTGCAAGGGATGTGGCTGCTGGACTGGGCTGGGCTGGGCAAAGCTTGGCTTGGGTCTTTAATTGCTGTGTGTGAAGCCTCTCCTGGCTGCTGTGCTCTGAAGTGGTTTGAGCTGTGCCCTGCAGCTGGGTGTCCCCGTCTCCTCCAGCTCAGAGACCGTGCTGGAGCTGCAAGGAATGGTGGGGGACTAGAGGCAGCTTGGGGGAGGTTTGGAGGGATGTGCTTGTGTCCAGGAGGAGCTTTTGGATGCGGAGGCCGTTGGTTTTCCTTTCTGCCTGGGAATGCCAGCTCTTGGAGGGAGGTGCAGCCCAGCAGCAGGACTTGGTGGTCTAAAAGGTCTTTTCCACCCAAAACTTCCAAAATCCTTCCCAAAGGAGCCTTTGCTGGGAGCCAGCAGCGCTGGGGTTTGTCACCAGTTTGCCGACTCTCCTGGTGACCCAGGGAGGGCAACGTTCTTGTTCATCAGCCACCCGTCGCTACAGGAATGGGTCTGGCATGAGCAGCTCCTGCGAGGTGCTGGGCGGGTCGACCACACGCTGCTTGCAGGCGAAGCGTTGCTTAAACACTGAGCAGCTCGGGGTGCAAAGTCCCCTTCGTGTTTCCTGCAGTTTGTTTCTCTGCGTTTCGTGCCCCTTTTTGCATTTGCTTTCTGTGGCCGCTCGACAGCGAGTTCCCTGGCAGGAGCGAGCATGGAAACAGCTCATTTAAAATGTAATCTGGCTCGAGAACGAGTTATTGAAATTATTTGATGAATAATTTAGGATAACAATTAAAGTCAAAAAATTCACAAATAGCTCATGAGCAATTCATGAACCGGAAAAGAGGCTAAAGTTTGTCTGATAAGTGCTTTGCTACCAATTAGTCACAGCCGCCTGGCCCGGAGCCGGGCTGGTCACAGGAGGGGCGGCTGCAGCTGTGCCCGTGCAGCTCCCAGTGCCACCCGGCCACGGGGCTGCCCTCTTCAGAGGACACCAAAAAGTCAGCGCAGAGGACTCTCGACACGGGGGAGCTCCTGGAAGAGGGAGAGTTGCTGAGCTCACTGGGAAATGTGGCTTTGGCCATCCCGAAACTACTTGTGAGTTTGCCAAGAACAGCTTCAGCCTGACCAAAGAGCCCCGGGGCCGTGTGTGGCACCGCTGCGCGTAAAGGCGCTTGACCCAGAGCTGGAGGATCCTGCTTGGGTCCTTCTCTCACCAAAGGACACACCCCACCGAGCCTGGGAGACCCCCAAAAGTGAGCGTGGGTGTCAGCTGGAGGAAAAGCTGCGTGTCCATCCTGGGCAGGGTGAGCTGGACGTGGCTTTTGGGTCCTTGCCTCCTCCTGGGTTGCTTCACCCAGGCATTCCCCGCCTCGCTGGCTCCCCTGCTGCCTCCCCAGGCCCCAGGACAGCAAACACTGCAGCAACCATAACAGAATTAAGTTTTATTTGAGCTGAAATGAACTGTTTCCTGGCTGCTGAAATGACCCATTCTCCCTCTTCCCCAACCCCATGTTCTTTTCAGATCAAACAGAATGCTTTGCTCAAAATGAAACAAAATGTTTCAATTCCCTTTTGGGTCATTTTTAGGGAAAGCAGGGCAGGACGGGCGAGCTAGCAGCCTGATTAAAAGCCTCGGCGTTCTCACTCCATGCTCTTTCCAGGGAGTTTGTCTCCCTGGCAGGGCTGGGGCGAGCGGGGGGTCCCCGTGCCGCGGGGTGCGGGAAGGGGCGAGCTGTGCCCCGGCTCACCCCGCTGTGAACCCCCCAGCGAGGCGGCACGGCCCCAGGCTCCTCGTGCCTTCGCGTGGGGCTGGGTGATGCGGGGTGGCCAGAAACCCAGTGAAGATCCCACCTGGAGGGCTGTCTCGGGTGGTCTGTGGCAGGGTGCCGGTCTCGGGGCAGTTTTTCTGCTAAATCCCCTGATAAGCAGAAAGTTAAAGACCAGGGCTGTGCCCAGGCACCAGTATCTCTGCCTGGTCCCCAGTGCTCCAGCCCTGTGGACAGGACCTGTCGCAGCAGCAGGAGATGGTACCGCCGTGCCTCAGTTTCCCCGGCTGTGAACGTCTAGTAATAAACAAAAGGTTGGTGTTCAGATGATGATGCCGATGGAGTTAAGGTTGGCAGGGGGCTGTTTGCTGGGAGCACGCTGAGAGCTGGCGGTGTAGCAGAGAGTTTTCGGAGCTGTCTGGGGTGGCAATAGAAGGGGTTGCTTCAGCTTTCCCGACTTTCTGTGCTAGTGACTCACCCTTTCCCAGGTGAGGAACAGAAACTTTTGACGAGCTTCTTATTTTCCAAATTTTTTTCAAGTTTTTTTTTTTTTTTTATCCCTAATGTAGGATTGAGAAACAAACAAAACAAAACCAACCAAAAAACAACCAAACCAACCAACCAACCAAAAAACCCACCAGAACAAAGAAAATGGGAAATATTGGAATTTCCCAGCATGGAAACCCCCTGTTTCTGGGCCAGCATCCCTTACTGGTGCTCAGTGAGCACTGTGACATGCGGTGAAGGGTCTGAGCCTGGCGAGGAGGGAGGTGCCCAGCTCGGCAATGCCTCTGGAAGCATTTCCCCAGCTCATTTTCCCCACTTATGGCACCACATTTTGCACTGTGGAGAAATTACAAAATTCAGAGGGTGGTGGCCAAAAGGAACCCTCTTTGTGGTGCCCACTTTGTGGCTGCAGAAGCCTTGGGCACAGAGATGGGGTTTGAGGTGGTGGGGGCATCCCTACTCCCCCAATCCCTGCACCCCTTGCTGGCCTGGTGGGGGTCTGCGGGCGCATCACCCACCTTGTTCCCCACCACCTGTTTGGCACCGGGCACAGGGTCCAGCTGGCAGCCAGCACTTCGCAGGCATCTCCAGAGTGAGGGTTTATGTAGATTTATGTTAAAATATTCCCGCGTCTCCGCTCCACGTTTATTTTATTGATTTGCAAATGCAAACCTTTGTTCTGCGCGCGGGTCCGTAAGCCTGATGGTATGTCAGTAACTTCAGATTGAACATTTGAATATCTTTTTCCTCTCTTGTCGCCCACCCTTCCCCCAGGCAGCTCAGCCTGGCACTGGAGAAATGCCAAACAGTTCCCATTCATCCCCCAGCCCCTTCTGTCCCCAGCCCCTTCTGTCCCCAGCCCTCTCCTCTAGACCAGCACTTGGCTGCCTCTTCATGCAGGGGCCTGAGGACAGAAAGGGGAGAGAGCAAAATTTTGCCCCCCCCTCCGGTTCCTTTGCTGTCAGCTCAGCTGCCTTTCCGCCTGTCACTTTAAATGGATGTATTTAAAGCAAATGCAGAAATTGCCATTCAGTGCAAGGCTTGTAATAAAGACAACGTCTCCATTTCCAATATATATTTATATGTAGTTTGGGTTTTGTCTGGAGGGGACGTGGGGAAAGTCACAGGAAATGCCAAACGCTGACATGTCCGTGATGGAAAATAGCTGTGTCCTTCTCCTGTGAGGTGTGTGGTATTTTCCAAAGTGGCATTTAACTGAAGGGAACCTGTGGCAGGACTTCTGCTGGGGGGCGGCATGGGGGCAGCTGCCCCGCACTGTGCGAGACCCTGGCCTCTCGCATGCACCCTGTGCCGGGCCCCGGGGTTGGTCCTGGCCTGGGTGGCCCTGTTTCACCCCAAGAAGATACTGGGGAGCTCGTACCCACCACAGCACGAGGGGGCAGCTCATGAGGAAAGATGTAAAGACCTAAATGTGTCTGGTTTGGAGTAGGGGATGCTTTGCGAGGCTGGGGGTGATGCCCGGGGAAGGGAAAAAGGGCTGGTTAATGGGGAAGAAGCCCCTGGTGGGGAGGAGCTCCCATCGCAGGGAGCAAACCTCACCTCCTCCTTCACTCCTAGACACCCTGACCTCAGGAGCAGCACCTTCATGTTGGGGGTCCCTCCCTCCCTGCTGTCCCTCGGGCTGCTTTTGGGGCCACTGGTTTACCCCCCCCACCCATAAGCACCCAAACACGTGGGTACCCACTTCCCTGGCACAGGGCTGGCACTGGGCTACCCCATCGCACAGGATCACCCCTGCTGTAAACGTAGCACCCGAACCCATCACCCTCCACCCTCTGTGCCCAAGCTGGAGGGGTGTTTGCCCCCATGGCATCTTTGCCCTGCCTGAGCCCCTCGCGGGCACGTCACCCGGCACCGCTCCTCTGCAGCTCGGTTTGTATTTAATCAGTCTGCTCGCTGTGTCTGCCGAGCGCCCGAGTCATCAAAGCTCCTCCGGCAGCCTGGACGCATCCATTTAATGGACTGCTATGAGACACATCCTTACTTCATTACTTCATTATTTACAGGATGAAGGTTTCGTGCCGGGGCCGGCAGCCCAGCGCCGTCGGCTGCCCGCGGCCCCCTCGGAGGCTGGCGGAGCTGCCAAGGGGTGGGGAGAGGGGTTAGTCCTGGAGACACCGGCACGAGGACCCCCAAAGCCCCGGATTACAAAGCAATGAGCCATCGTTGTGGCCTAGAGATTTTAAAAGAAAGTATTGAAACCCTCAATGAGAAACTCCCAGTTTTGGCTTTTTCTTTTTTCTTTTTCTTCTCCCAGTTGCTCTGTGTTTTCCAGTCAGGCCATTGCAGGGGTGGGAGCTGGCTGCACTTTAGCACCGTTCATGCAGAGAGAACAAGCAATGTCTGGCAAGGAGGAGCAGGGAAGGGGAGCGGTTCTGACCTCCTGGGATGCCCATTAATTGTCAGATTCTCTGGACCTTCCCTGATGGTTGCACAGGGTGCTGGGGCCCCACGTTCAGCATCCAGATCACGCGAGGGCATCAGTTTTGTGATGGGCATTTCACCATTCCATCACCCAGGTCAGAGCTCTGCAGCCCCAGCTGGGCTGGGAACAGGCAGCCCAGGGAGGGCCGGGGGCTTCTCCTCCCCCATTATCCAAAATCCAGCCTTAGCCTTCTGCTGGTCCCTGGGGCTCAACTATCTTTGCAGCTCTCCTGACGGAGACCTGATACTTCAGAGAGCCCAGACAAATGGGGCTGTGGGACCAGCCTGCAGGAGATCTTGGAGACAACCAGAGTAACAGGATATTCTGAAGAACCGGATCATTTTATGACCATTAATAACATTTGCAGCTACCGAACGCTATCCCACTTTACAGGAACAGCAAGACCTGGTGCTGCAGGGCTGAGGTTGGCTGCAGTGGTTGAGGGGGAGCCTCTTGCTGCCCCGTCTTGTTACTCTGGGTGCTCGGCCAGGTACAGCCCGGCTGAGCTCTTCCTCGGAGGCGGGTGTCGCTGGGGACACTGCGCGCACTCCGTGAACCAAAGGATGCTGCCAGAAAACCCAGTCTGAACAGAGCAGGTCTCTGCTGTGTGGTGACAGAGGCTGCTCAGCCTCCGGGTCTGCTGCTCAGCCTCTGGGTCTTCTCCTCAGGGGTTAGAGGGGAGGGCGTGTGATAGTGTTTTGCAGTCGAATTCACTTGCTGATAACAGAATTCAAGATACGCTCCCTCGTCTGGTTCTGTCAGTCCCTCCTGTCCATCCATCTGTACAGATCCACCTCCACACACCCCCCACCCCCCCGTTCATCACACCCGAATCCAAGTGACCTGGAGCAGCGCAGTACAAACACTGTCGATCCTATGTAAACAGAGGTTACATATATTTTTCCTCATTCATTCCTCGCCGACAGAAAAGTGGCCTCTTTTCACAAGGAAAAATAAACCAACACAATGGCAGTCCCGAGTTCAGCAAGTGTTTCCGAGCAGATTTTAACCACGTTGGGTTAGGTGGCTGTAAACAGACTGACAGCGCGCTCCCAACCTTTGAAATTCCTCGCAGTCCGTTTCCTGTCTCAAATTCACACCATCGCTGCTCCACCGGGGCCTTAAATTAATGCCCGGCTGGGGTGCGTAATTACCAGCTCCCTAATGGTCCAAAACATCCTGAAGGGCTGAAGTTTCCTTTTTTGATTTGTGGCTCTGAGTCAGAGTTGTAATTACCAAATTGATTTTAAATGCAGGCTCCGTTGACAGGCTATTGGCAAACGGCATCTCGGAGTCTTCAGCCATTCATAAGAAAAAAAGAAGAAAAAGAGGAAGCCCTTGATGAATATACCTTGATCTGCAGCTGCTGTTTATTTAATACAATTTATGGGCAATGGTATTAGGTTTTATCAGGGAGCTGCAGCTTTGGAAACACTGCTTTGGCAGGAGCAGTTGAGCTGAAAAGTTGGGTCATAGCTGTGAGCTGCTGGAATCACTTTTTCACATGAGGACCTCTCGTCCTCTCCTCTCCTCTCCTCTCCTGTCGGTGAGCACCTTCCCAAAGGCCAGTAAATACAGAGGCAGCGCATGTCCCAGCTGCTGATGCAATGCTGGCACGTGGCCTAAACGTCACCGTCAGCTCCCACCACGCGCAGACCCCGGGACCTGCTGAGTGATCCCACCCCTGTGCTTGGCGCCCCCCTTTTCTCGCTGCACTGGGGGAAGGCTTAATCTGTGCTTCCACCAGCACCCCAACCGGACCGCTGCTCCCCTTGGCCTGGGGGATAGGTCCTTTCCTCCCAGTCCCACTTCTGCTGGGAAGAGGCGGCCAGCAAAGAGCGGGGGCTGTGGTGTGGCAGAGGAGAACCACGGGACACCGTCCCAGAGCTGTCAGGAGAGCGGGAGCTCTCCAGTCCCGCAGTCCCGGCTGGAATAGAAGCAGTGCTCGTATGGCCCCCACTCCTTTCCAGTAGGAACTCCATCCCTCCGCCACCTCTGCCGAGCTCTGCAGAGGCTCTCCAAGTCCCCAGCACTTCAGACCAGCTCGGGGTTGTTCAGACACCAAGAGCATGTTGAGGCAGAGCTGAGCCAGAAGCGTTTGCTCCCCCCCCGTTTAGCACCACTCTGCAAGGAAACGGTGTCTCCTGGGGTCTGGACACCTTTCTACAGAGGCTCCATTTTTTATTTCAGAGACTCTCGTTCCAGTTGCCCACCACAGAAGGGTTGACAGAGTTTATCTGGCCTTCAGTCAGCGCTGGAAGCTGCAGATTAAAGCAGAAAATATGAGGGGTCTTAAACCTTCAGGTGCATCACAGCTACCAGCTGCTCCCTTCCCTCTTGAGCTGGGAGGATGGATCTCTCTGAGGCATCCCACCGGTCTGAGATATTGGGTCTCTCGCAGGGTCATTCGCGGGGCAGAGACGAACAAGCTGAGCCCAGACAGGGGTGATATTAAGTGGGGGACGAGCTATCCTGAGAACAGAGGGACCGCAGTGGGTGGGAGCAAAGGGTTAACAGGACAGTGATGGCTCTGTGGGAGCAGAAGCTGAGGATGATGAGTATGTCTGTGGGAGAGGGATGTCAGCGATCCTGGCCAGGATGATCTCAGGGAGACGGAATCCACCAGCAGCCCCGGGAGGAAGAGGCAGCAAAGGCAGAGATGTGGGGTGACAGGCAAGGAAAAATGAGGTGGCACCCAGGTGAGATTGGAGAGGTTTGGGTCTTGTTCTGATTTCTTCACACCCTGCCAGTGTCCCCAGCAGGTCCAGGGCAGAGCAGGGGGCATCTGGGGAGGCAGAGGCATCTGCAGACAAGTGGGTGTCCCTGGGGTCAGAAGGGCCCAGAGAAAGGTGTGGGAGAGGCCGGCTGATAGGAAAGCAAATAGTTTGGCTGCCTCCACAGAAAACTACCTGGTCTGTTTTGTTTCCTAGCTTCGTGATGAAGGATAAGGATTTAGGAGAAAGGGAGGGAGAGCTGTAGTTAATCCACTGATTAGCCTGAGGAGAGAGACACAGATGCTAAATCAAAGCAGCAGGGCAAGAGAGAAAAGTCTGTACCACCAACCCAAACAACAGCAGAGCACGGGCTGGCTCAGCTCTGGAGAGGTTTAAATGCAGAGGTAAAGACCGTGGAGCAACCAAAGGGCAAGGCTGGAAAGACCACGGAAAGCCAGAGGAGTGGGGAGCAAGACGAGAGGGCAGAGATGGAAAGGGGAGCAGGGTGCAAGTTCCTGGAGAGAAATACTGGGGACTTGCTGGCATTTTGCTTTGTTTGCTGTCACAGGGTGGTTGGCTGAGAAGCTGTGGTGAGGAGCCTGGCCAGGAGGATGCTAAACCTCTCCATGAAGATGCTGGGCTGGACAGCGATGACATCTGTGGGGCTCCTGGTCTTGCAGCAACAGGGGTGGGGAAAGTCCCCAGCTCTGCAAATCAATGCTTGTCATCTGGGAGGTGACCAGATCCTGATGCACGGAGGAGATGGGGGCATATCCAGATCCACGGGGTCTGGATTTGGTGGGGTTGGGTTGGCGTTGCCACGAGCAGAGTTCTCTCCTTCCTTTTAGAGCTCAGGGCTGTTAGCGGGGTAAAGACGATGGAGCAGCCTAGTGCCAGGGTGGGCAGAGGAACGGCTGCCCTGCAGGGAGGGCTTTCCACACACCACGCTGTGAGAACACGGGGCAGGATGGAGCAGTGGGGCAGATCCAGCACCCGGGCATCCCGTGGGGGGTACCACGAGCTTCGTGCGTCACCTTCGCGCGTGCCCCCCGTGCGCGGTGTGTCCCGTGTGTGCGCACACGCGTGTTTCTGCTTCGGCTGCTGTCATTGCACTGCTGTTCACCGCCGGGCCGTTCACGTATGTGCTATTTATACTCCGAGTGTGTCATGCTTTGCATTAGTCCGGCCCAATTACAACTTCAAAGCTGTGGGGTCCGGCGGGGGCTCCCCGTCTCGCCCTCCCCGGCGGAGGGGCAGGCGCAGGTCTGAAAGGTTTCTTATTTATTTCGTTCGGCGTAGAGTCGAGGAACCGCTTTCCATCTGGAACCATGTGGAATTTTTGCGTTTGAGATATTTAACCTGACTTTAATTTGAGTCGAAACGTCTGATATTGCTGATAGTAATACCACGCCGGGGGGGGTGTGGTGGAGGGGGAGGACCGAAGGACCCCCCCTGTTCCCTCCACACTCCAGCCGGTCCCTGTTAAGCGATTGCTGGCATGTGAGCACACTGCAGACAGTACTAATCAGATCTGGGCAGCTCCGAAAGCGCCGGAGCGGTGGCAGAGTAAGTGGGTGTCCAGGAGAAACCCAACAGTTCTCCATTCGTGTCCCTCCTGGCCACCACCCGTCGCCAGGCTGTGCCTGCCCTCCCCGACCAGCAACCCCTGGCACAGGCTGCTCAGGGTGGGGGGGCTCTGCTGGGGGACAGCCCCTGGCAGGGGCTGGCAGAGGCTCACAAGCCCTTTTTTCACCCTTTGTTTGTTGTGGTGTTGGTTTTGTGTGGTTGGTTGGTTGGTTTTTTTTTTTTAAATGGCAGCAAAATGCCTCTCCAATACCTTACTGGAGTCAGGAGAAAATGAGGCATTTGCCATCTATATCTCACTGGGTTCCTTAAAAGTGGCTGCATTTATGCCGTGCACGGGACTTGCCTCACTGCTCTCTTGAAGACACTGGGCAGAGAGGGCCTGGGATCTGAGATGCTGGGGAAGGCAGCGCAGGTCTTCCCAGGAGGGCTTTCTTTAGCCAAACATTGGTCCAGAAAGAGGAGAGAGCTGCAAAGCTGGTGTTTGGAGGCCACCTCTGGTGAGAACAAGCCCGAGCCCTGCGATGGGGACCAGCAGCCACCCGGAGCTGGGTTTCAGCCCCACAAGGGTTAAATAACAGTAGCTGGGAAAAACAATTACAAAAATCTAAAATTAAAGCTCCCCTGCACCCTGGCCCCTTCTTTAAACTTCAATGATATCTTTTAAGAAAATGTTACTTAAAGGAACATTATATTATTGAAAATCAGATTTCCTGGCTCGGGCGCAGACACTGGGAACAACCCCGTAACTTCAGTGCAGATCCTGCGATAAGGGCTGACCCTTAACCCGCCGCTCCGCAGCAGGGTTTGGATGTCACACGTATTCGAAGGAAACCCCCCTCCTTCCGCAGACGGACCCCATCTGCCCAGGGGTGGGGAGGGAGGCTCGGCCATCCCAGGGCGCAGGATAGGGATGGAGAGGGGCCGGGACTGGCACAGCACCCAGGGGACGTGGTGTGGGCGGTGGAGGAGGTGGGAGCAGCGGGTCGGGACCAGGAGCTCAGACCAAAGGCTGGGATGGAGCTTCAGTGGTGGGAAGAGCCTGCAGCCTGCGAAGCAGGAGTTCATGGGGCTGCTTCCTGGCTCAGGCATTAAGAACTAGCTGGGCTGCTGTAATCTGTATTAGATTTAAACGGTGCAATAAACGTTTCAGCTTATTGATGCCAGACTGCAGCCAATTACAGCTGAAGTCACCAATGGATTAGTATATGATGAGAGACCAAATGGCCTGGGGAGGGAGCCTGGGGGTGGCGGGGAGCTGGTCAGAGCACACAGCAGTGGCCCAACTCCCGAGGCATCGAGCCTTTCCTAAGTAGGAATCTGGCCCAGAAAAATAACGCTGGCGATGGTGCTTCAGTCCCATCGTGCAATCTGCAGAGCCCTCAGGCCCTTCTGCTGAACCTGTGTGCTCCAGAGGTGCTGGAGTCATAGAATCACAGAATTGGTTCAGTTGGCAGAGCCCTTTCAGCTCATCGAGTCCAGCTGTTCCCCCAGCGCTGCCAGGGCACCACTGACCCAGGTCCCTCAGCACCACAGCTCCACGGGGGGGCTTGGAAACCCCTCCAGGGATCACGGGGACTCCACCCCTGCCCTGGGCAGCCTGGGACAGCCCTGGAGGGGAAGAAACTGTTCCTCAGCTCCAACCTAAACCTCCCCTGGGGAAACTTGAGGCTGGTTCCCCTCGTCCCGGACAGTCAGAGCGTGGGGCACAGGGTGCTGTGTCCATCCCAGGAGAATGGTGGCCAGCTGAATCCCTCTCCCTTGGCTGCACCCTGAAGGTTCCAGCGGGTAGGAACGTGGTAGGAGAGTTGTGCTGGAATCTTCTGCCTGAGCTCTTGTCCCGGCTTCAAGTTAATTACCACCAGCAGCTGCTGGCCCAAGCAGTTGGAATGGACCCCAGCCAGGATAAACAGCCCAACCATCCAATGGGAGAGTCGATACCACACTGAGTCCTGTGCCTGTATGAGGGGAGGGGTGGGACTTCTGTTTTCAACTTGCTTCGGTGCAGCTGGAGCAGGGAAAGCGTCATCTTGGGCACAGGTAGAGCCTTCCTGGTTTCTATCACTGGCTTTTTTCTATCTTTTCATCAGCACTGTCATTAGTGCTGTTGTTTTCTTCTCTCTTTGCGTAGTTTTATTGAACTGCCTTTATCTCAACCCCCTGGGCGCTCACCTTTTTTCTTCCTCTCAATTCTCCTTCCCATCCCACAGGAAGGGGTGGCAGGGGGACGCGGTGTGTGAGCAGCTGCAGGGTGTTTAGCTGCTGGCAGAGGTTAAACCACAACAGCTCTGCCTCTCCATCAGCCATTTGCTTCATCTGTCTTGTAGTACCCCTCAGCGATTTGGCTTTGCAAGCACAAAATCCCAAGCCACCAAGGTTTCTGCCTTTTCCCATCTCTTCCTTCTCCTGCTGGGCTGTGCTCCGTCCTGTCCCATCCCTCTTTCGCCCTTGTTTTCGGCCACGTTCCCCTCCACCCGGATGGCACCGTCCCTTCACAGCACACCCAGACCCGGCTCCCTCTGGCCGGCAGATGTTCCTGGCAGGTCTGGGGCTGGTTTGCTGCCGCGTGAAGACCACACATCAGGGCTGGTGGGTCGCGGGCCGCTTCCGCGTGGGAAGGGCGGCCACTCTGCCATGTGTTGTCTCCACACTTGCCAAGGACAAGCCACCACAGGATTGTGGCCACCCCAGACCCCAGTGAGCTCAGCGCTCGGATGAGTTTTTTGCTGGTGCAAAACAAAGCCCCCGAACCCTCAATCCCGTCTCTCTGCAAAACAAAGATGCAAGAGAAGATGAAAGGCTCAGTTGCTGGAGGCAGATTCTGAGCCTCGCTCCCTGGAGCAGCAGGATGAAGTCTTGGTGGGATGCTTAGAGTTCCAAAGCCCAGAGTCCAAAGCGGGGAGCAGTACCACAGACAAATCCTTACCCCTTCCCAGCTCCGTTAGAGTCTGAACTGGTCTGCGGGTCGCTGTGCAGCAGCCACAAGCCCAGAAGATACAGCCCATGGGGCTGGGATGGGTGCCAGGCTCATCGCATCCCCGAGGGGCTTTCCCTGCTCCCCGCAGTGCTGCGCTGGACCTCGGCTGCTCACGCACGCTGCCGAGCCTGGCAAGGCGTTGGCTGGAATAAGGAGTTAGTGGCGAAGCCAGAAGGATGCAAAAGGAAAAAAAAAAGTGCATTTCCAGGGCCCCTGCCATGGGAGGATTAGAGTAAAACCCACGGATTTCTCAATATTTTCCTGACCCAAAGTGCTGAGTTTGTTTTGCCGTGATTTATGGGATCCTGTTACTCGCTCTCTGTGAATAGCGAGACGGTCACTGGGGATTTATTAAAACATTCACGAGTCCCAAAACTCTGTCAGATTTTTGCATGAGTAATAATTTGCTTGAAAATTTGGAGGGGAAGGCAAGTTACTTGCTACTCCTTGTTCATTACCCCGGCCGCCGGGAACGCTCCCGGCATCCAGGCAGGAGGGCACGTGCCTTGGCCGGCCAGCCCCGCACGAGGAGCAGCAGGAAGCCGAAGCCAACGCTTCGCAAGGGACCCCGTGGCTGAGCGTTTTTTCTCCCGGCTCTTCGGTCTGTGGGACTAACGGGTCCACTGGCTGGAAACCAAACTCGGGTGACAAACATTTCACAGCTCCTGATGGGCACCTCGCTCGCCCTTAGCATCTTCCACAGACCCCCAGCTCCATAAAGCATCAGTGCTGACCCACAGCTTATTTTCCACCACCTTAAGATCCAAATAAACACCAAACAGTCCTACATTAAAATAACATTAAGAAACAATCCAAACCATCAGGGGAAGGAAATTCCTTTTTTAATTCAGATGGAGCTTTTTTTGGTTTGAGTCCTGGCAAACAAACAGCTGAGATCAGTTCCCAATTAGGTGCTTTTGGCCTCTCCGAGCGATGAGAAATGACCTGGCTGATTTCAGTCATTTCCCTGAGCCCCTTACAGAAAAACTCTTGTAAAGTTGGGGGCTGGGGCTGAGACCTGAAGTGCTGAATTCCTCTTTGCTGCCCCTGCCGCCTGCCTGGCAATGACAAGCCTGACCCCCCCTCCCCTTATCCCGCACCACAGCAGGTCCTTCTGAAACCCTGCCAGCACCCTGAGCCTGGGTTCCCCAGTCCCCACTAGTCAGGATCGATTGGGACGTGGGGCTGGGTAGGACCAGCCTGAGCATGGGAGACCTCTGAGGAAGGTCCTTCAGCTGCAGGGAACTGCTGGCAGCCGCTTTCTCCCTTGATCATCAGCAAATCAGGATCCTTGTGCCGAGATTTTAGTATCAAGTTCTGACTTAGAAACATAAAATCATAGAATCTTTTTGGATGGAAGAGACCTTTCAGCTCATCGAGTCCAACCATTAACCCAGCACTGCCAGGGCACCACTGACCCCTGGCCCTCAGCACCACAGCTCCACGGGGGGCTTGGAAACCCCTCCAGGGATCACAGGGACTCCAGCCCTGCCCTGGGCAGCCTGGGCCAGCCCTGGACAACCCTGCAGTGGGGGGAATAAATTGTTCCTCAGCTCCAACCTCAACCTCCCCTGGGGCAATTTGAGGCTGGTTCCTCTCATCCTGTAGCTAGTTCCTTGGGAGAAGAGACTGACAGCATCCCCCAGAGAAAGCCCCTGTCTCTGCATCTTGTGTCCTCGCTCCCATTCCGTTCCAGGTTGCTAAATCCAGTAGCTTTTAAATATTCATCACAGAAGTGACCTCCTTCCTGTGCCGGCAAGATCGAGCCCCAGGAAAAGCAGTGTGGAAAGCAACTGGAGGAAAGGTGCTTGAGGAAGGAGGCTGCCCAGGACAGAAGGGGAGTCCCCATCCCTGGAGGGGTTTAAAAGCCATGGAGATGTGGTGCTGACTCACTGACCTCGTGTAGACTCTCTCCAGAGGGCTGGAAGGGTTGCTCACAGTGGACAGTCCCCACTGGTGAGCTGTGCCAGGGGATTCTGCAAGCGTATCACAGATTGCTATTGGGAAAATAGGCCAAAGAAAGGCTACAAAATAAATAATCACTTCTGCCCGAACGGCAGCAGCAAAGGCAGTAAAACGAAATGAAAGCACTGAGCAAAGCTGCTGTGTCTAACAGGAATCCTGACCCCTGATCTCAGCTCCCCTCTCTTATGTTCTTCTGACTTCGGCACTATTGTGGGCAGATGCCTTTGGATATGATTTATTTGTTTGTCTTGGCATCCAAACAAGGAGTCCTGAGACCAGAAAAGGCGATCGAGAGCCCACTTCCGAGTTCCCCTTCCCTTTCAGCCGGCGCACACACTGCCCTGTGTGCTCTCGCAGGGGCTTTGTCCCGCCAGGCAGCGGGGGGAAGGAGCGTGCAACAGCCCAGCATCTTACAACAATACGCTTCTCTGGCCCGCGGCCCGAAGGCTTGGACTCTCCTACTCCAACTGTCAGGGAAATGGGGCCGGATTCAGCGCCTCCCTCCAAAGCCATCGATGCTTGCGGCACAGCAAGGGCATCGAGGGGCTGCTGGATGAATTCCTCTCGTGGGACCCCGGATCGTGCTGTCCGTGCGTGCAGGGGCAGAGCCCCCTGCTCGCCGGGGAGCCCGCCTGAAATCAGAACTGCCCCGAGAGCAAGCAGGGCAAAGGAGGGCTGCGGGGTTTGGCCTGAGCAATGCGATCAGAAACGACTCCAACAGCTTTTTGGTGCCGTTCCAAAACTCTTTGTTTTTTTCCCAGCTTTTTGCTGTGGGATTGCAGAGGATGATTTAAAGCCAGAGCCAACTATCTACCAGAATGAAACAGTTTCACAAATCGCAAGGCCAAAGGGACCATTACATTACGTGGTCCAGCCTTCTGTACGAGACAGGCCAGCTCTGCTCTGTCTCATTAGTGCCTTAATGCTCGCTATTGCCGCAACCGCTTCCTTCTGCTGATAGCTTCTTTCGCTCGCCAGCCCTCGTCCAGACACCGCGGTTCTCACTGTCAGCTGGGTCTGAGACTGAGGAGGAATAAAGTCACCTCGGGCAAAACGAAGCTTTTGCCTCAGAGGTTTTAGAGTATTAACAGCTTCAGGTTCACAGGGCTCCGCTGTGGGTCTTTTTTCTACCCTCTCTGTGATTCTCTTGCTCAACCTGGGGTCTGGGGGTGATAACTGGAGGGGAGATGGGGTCTGCAGGAGATGTCTGGTGGGAACTCGTGGGCACGATGTGCTGAATGCTGGCAGGAGCTTTAGGTCCATTTAACCCTGGACTGCAAGGCAGGCTCATCTCCAACTTCACAGGCGTCACGGCGAGCACCTTATCCGAGGGTGCCCGAGCGCACCTCCGCTGCCTGCCCGGCTCCCCGCAAACCCAGCCGCAGAGCGCGGTGGCCCGAGGTGCAAACCTCACCACCGCCGGCTGATGCTTTCTGGAAGCCGTGTCACGTCGCTGGGAAATGTGTATTTATTTCTCTTCCTCCCTCCATAGCGTCCCCTCTCAGCTCGGGAACGTGCCGTTGAATTTCTTGCCGAGAATATGCTGCTCTGTTTGAACAGGTTTTTCTATTCCCCAATCACTCACCATCTCCTCTGCATGAGATTTATTGACTTTTATTTATTTATTTTGACTTAGTCATTTTTCATTTGGGACAGAGCAATGTGCCGAGTGAAGACAGCCTGGGAAGCCCTCTGCGTGAGTCACGGCCTTAAGCCTTTGAGCTGCTTTGTTTCCTTTGGTTTAATCTCTTGACTGCAGTAAACACTTTGGACAAAGCTCTGCTTGTTCGGGGATGGCCGGGGCTGGTGCTTCAGGGGGTCAGATAACGGGGTCCAGCCGTGGGTGGGAAGAAGGAGACCAGAGCGTTTCTGCACTGGTGGCTCAGGCTCCTCTTCTGCTGTCTCCAGAGATCTTCATACCCTGGAGATGCTGAGTACCTGCTCATTCTGCGGGTCCCCTGGCACTGTTGGAAAAGTCGGGGTGGAGAGCACGTTTCTGTTCGTCAGGGAGCCGCTGGCTGGTGCACGGTGCCGGGGTCAGGGCTGTTGTCCACCACCACTCCAGCTCCCTGTGCAGGTGCCAGCCCCTTCCAAACACCTCCAGCCAGCGCTCTCCCTCTTCCTCCTGTTAGAGCAGCTGCCGGCAGGGCTCTTCCAAACTGGTTGGCTGCTTGGCACCAGATGTGCACAGCTGTACGCAAGCTACCGCCGGCCTCGCCCTGTGCCAGCCTCTGCCGGTCGAGGGGACAGAGTCCACATCTGTCAGGCCACGGTGTCACCTCGTTACGCGTGTCAGGGCCCTGGGGACGGGAGCTCCTGTCAATGGGTGGCACCTGCCAAAGCTGGCAGGTCCCCAGCGTGTCCCCCCTGCCATTTCTCCCTGCCCAGTTCTGACTAAGTCCAGTGAATGGGACTTCCAGTATTGCCTTTGGCAGAGGAGCCTCCATTCTAATTATCTCTCTCTTACGTCATTTTTGTTTGTCTAAGCTAAGATTTCCCTGACTCATTCTCACCCTAGTGCTTCTGGTTTTGCCCTGACTACTTGTGTGTGACCGATCCCCCTCTGTCAGACACCTGGAGGTACCAGCAGCCCTCCTGCTGCCTCCCCTGTCCCCCGGGGTACTGTAGGAGCAGCTGTCCTACAGTCACAGAATCATAGGATGGTTTTGCTCAGAAGAAACCTTTCAGCTCATGGAGTCCAACTGTCCCCCAGCACTGCCAGGGCACCACTGACCCCTGTCCCTCAGCACCACAGCTCCACGGGGGCTTGGAAACCCCTCCAGGGGTCACGGGGACTCCAGCCCTGCCCTGGGCAGCCTGGGACAGCCCTGGACAACCCTGGAGGGGAAGAAATTGTTCCTCAGCTCCAACCTCAACCTCCCCTGGGGCAACTTGAGGCTGTTTCCTCTTGTCCTGTCACTTGTTACCTGGGAGAAGAGACTGACCCTCACCTTGGTCCAGCCTCCTGTCAGGGAGTTGTAGAGTCCTGCTACACTCCTGTGGAGCATCTCTGAGGGACAGATCCTGCAGGGCAGGGAGTCATCTGGATGCACTTTGTTGCCCTGTCAAATGCATGACTCATCTGCATGTCCCTCCAGAGCACCTCTCTCTCTGCAGCATCTCCCACAGCAGCATCCCAGCATGGTGGGGATGGAGCCTGCCTTCTCCTGCCACGCACACAAACGTAGGGTAGATACCTGTGTCAGAGGAAAAATTGATAGCGATGTTTTTTCTCTCCTTGCTTCAAATTGCTCCCATTCACAGGGTCCCACTAACAAAGCATCAAAGACATTGCCCGTGTCTTCTCCTGAAAACAGGCTGAAGGCCAGCAAAGCCAGGAGAGCAAAACCCAGGACCTCCCACGGATGCGGTGCACGGGGCTGGCCATGAGTGGGTGTGGAGGAATGAGCCCGTCATCCTCCCCTCGAGGAAAACAACCCCGGGACTAACTTGTGGCCTTCAGCCTGTGCTGAAGCGTGGGGTGGAGGAGCGAGGGACTGGGCCAGCCCAAGCCACTTCCTGTGGCTTCTCCTCGGCCGCAGCTTTGATCTATTTTTAACGAAAACTGCTGAAACGCAGGGAATCGGGGCGCTTGGCAGCGGCCGGGCGGTGGGGGCCAAGGGGCAGTGGGACTCAGCCAGGCTCCTCCAGCCACCGAAAGCGGTGTCAGGCAGGGATGTTACCCCCTGGCCCCTCCTGTCCCCCTGCTGCTCCTGCCCGGGAGGAGGGGACGAGGTGAGGAAGGGGAAGAAGCAGCAAAGATCTCGAAGTCATCCCCTTGGCCAGCCAGAGCCCGGTGCTTCAATGGGGTTGGGTTTTTTTCGTTTTAATCGCATTAGGGAAGGATGCGTTTGTTTTTTCATCTCCGGTTGTTGTGTCCCTCGGGGCCCCCTCACTTCAGCTCCTTTGTTTGTGAGCAGAAAATACTTCCACGACCAAAGCCTGGCCGAGAAATCCTGGAACAGGTTGTAAATCTCCGCGGCCGGCCGATTGACACACACCTGCTGGCTGCTGGTATGCAGCTGGGAGAGGGGAAAGGGGAAGCTTGTTAGCTGGGGGCTTTTTTTCTTCTTTTTAATAAAACTAGCGTGATTCTCATTCCGATTTTCAAAAGCAGTGGTGTTATTGCAAACCCCGAGGTAGCGACAACCATCGGCGAGGGCTTTCCCACCTCCTCAAGGACCAGCAGCCTGGGCTGTGTCCCATTTAGCCTGGCAAAAACTGGATGAAGTAACAGAGATTTGGAGTGATGCCCCTCCTGGTAACTGGGGCTACGGGACCAGGAGAGTCTGTCTGTGTGGTGGGATCCCCATCCTGGGACGTGAGGAGGAGGAAGGCCATGGGATGCTGCAGGGAGGGGTCAGCCCCGCATGAGCAGTGGGTTGGATAAGTGGAAGCTGGTGATGGGACCACAGCAAAGGAAAATAAACTTTACAGCAGTGGCCTATCTGTGGGATAGGACTTTGGGGTGGGTCTTGGATGAGTGGTTGGTTGTCACCACTCTAAATAAAGGGAAAATGGTGTTTGCTCTTCTTTTTTTTTTTAATTGCGTGGGGATAAACCCCTGATATAGCAATAGCAATAGGTTCCAAACAAAAGATTTTTATTTAATTGGCATCTTTCTGCCACGGGAAGGGAAAAGAAATCTGCGCCGAATTGCAGACCCGAATAAAAGCCTCGGTTTTGGGAGTGATTCATTAACTTTACTGGGAGCGCGCTTAAAAAATAATTTAAGGAAGAAAAGTAAAAAAGGGCCAAGATTTCCTGTGCCTGCCTGTAATATTAAACCTGCTTAAGCTACGAGGAGGCGCCTGTGGATGTAATTGCACGTTTCCAAGAGGCTGCGTCCGCACAGCCGGCTCCAAACGGCCGCTGGAGCTGCGGCGGTTTCCCCAGCTGCAGAAAGGGCAGGAAAGGCAGGGGGGGGATTCTGATGGGAAGGCATTTCTGTCCCTTTTTATTTTCCCAGTGTGTGTAAGACACAGAGTCGTTCCTCCGCCCGCGCCTTTCTCTTTCCTGGATCCAGATTAAAACGAGCAAATGGCCACAAGCCCATATGGTCAGTGGTCCCAGCACATAAGCTGCTTATTCAAGCTGAAGTCGCTTTCCCTCAAGCACTGCAACCCGGAGCTTCTGCGGTTCAAGGGTTTGCCGGGACCCCCTGGCAACTATTAACGAGGGGAAAGCAATTAGGCGAGCTCCGTTGGGTCTCTGGTCCCTGAAATGTGGGGCAGGGGAAGGGCAGGTGCCAGCGCGGGCATTGCCCGGTTGCCGGGGCTCAGCCGGGGCTTTCTGCCTGGGCAGGGCACGTGGTGGAGCTGGGTGATCTCCTTCCAAGGGACTTTTCAACAAAGCAGGGTTGGGTTTTTGATTTTGTTTTGGTTTTTTCTTTTTTTTTATGTTGTTGAAAAAATGCTGATGCATGGAAATCAAAACCTTTTGTGGAAACATAATGAGTTTGATGAAAATTTAGTTAGTGGGGATTACCTCCAGTTCAGGACGGAATTTCTCATCAAAATGAGTGAGAACGGCTCCAGAGCCTGGCTCTGCCCAGCTCTCAGCATCTCCAGCTGACTCTCTCACCGTCGTGCCCACCGTGGCCGGAGCAGCAGGATGAGCCATGTGGCAACGCGTCGGTGCGGGAGGCTCGGAGCCAAGTCTGTGCTCACCAGGCTCAAAGCAGGGGGCTGCGGGGCCGGGGGAGGCGAAACGGGAGCCGGGCGAGGGCAAGGGCTCCTCTGTGAGGCAGGGCTGTGGGAGGGGACGGGCCCAGCACCCATCCGTGCTGGCTCTACATTTTCCTACTTCCAGCTGAATGAACAATTGCACTGGGCTGAATCACTGGAGGGGAAAAAAGAAGCCACTGACACCCTGCAGTTAGCAATGAGAAAGCTAAATATAGCTCTTACTACGGGTTGTGTGATAGAGGGAGGAAAAAACTGAGTGGGCAGGATGCTCAGTCACTTCGGTCAGCCTGAGTACACCCAAAAAGATTAAAGGAGCGTTACCCACCTCCCCATGCTCTCCCTCCACCCAGGATGCTTTGCAGGGGTCTGTACCAATCCTGCCATCACCCCAGCATCCAGCTCTGGTCCTCTCTCGGGGGTCTTCTGCCTGCCTGGGTTCTGCTCCAAGAGCTTCCACCTCCTGCAGCGTTTCCCCAACAGGGTCCCAGTCTCAGATCCTCCTCCCACTGCTTTCACCCCTCGAATACACGTTCCTCATATGATGCTCCTAGTCCCACGTTGTTCCTCCTCATCCCCTCCCTGTGTCCTCACCTGCTCTGCCCATCCCTGTCCCCTCCTGCAGCCAGCGTGGTGCTGAGAGGTGGGAAAGGGTGGAGCTGGCTCCAGAAGGAGGGAGGCACCTTTGGCTGAGCCATGAACTGTCTTTTTTTTATTTTCTTTTTTTTTCAGAGACACTTCAAATCAATCAAATTTGGGGCAGATTTCCACAGAAAAAGCAAAAGGCACATCCCTGCAACCAGAGCTGCTGCTTGGAAAACGCTGAGCATCTGTTCCACGCCACGGGAGAGCAAGAACTTCTCAATGAGATAAAACAAATATAATTGGAAATCGGCTTGGTTATTTTCTTTTTTTAATAGCAATCCACGGCGTTTCTCTGTCCCTGTGTTCTCCGAAATGGCTGTGCCATGGGGAGCAGGTTGTTTCCTTAGCTTCTGCCTCGGGCCGATACCAAACATGGGAAATTTCAGCCCAATTGCTTTGAGTCTGGCAAAGCTCTGCACGAGTGACTGCGGAGCCTCCTGATGGGAAGTGTCAGGCAAACTTAATCACGAGCGGTGGTGCCACGGAAAGACCAGGCTCCAAACCCTGGGAAGCTGGCAGGGCAGCACAGCGCTCGCGCTCCCCCTCACATCGAGATGCTGCAGAATTTGTCTTTTTTCACTGCATTGTTCCACTCCTTTTTTTTTTTTCTTTTTTTTTTCCCTCTTCTGTCTTTCTGGTTTGGTTTGGTTTTTTTTTTCCCTCAGTTTCTGGCTCTTGCAGCTGCTTGGCTGGAGAGAAGCGTGCCAGGGTTTGGATGACAAATCGTCTTGTAGCATCTGCGAGGAACTGATAAGACAGGAGGCTGATAAGCCTAATGTGCTGCTCCTGCTGGACAGCGGGAAGATGCCTTTGGCTGGGGATGGGAGACTCCTTCCTCCCCCTGGATCCAGGAGCCGTCGCATCCCAGGGATCGAGGCTGGGCTCCAGCCCAGCGCCCCAAATTGGAAAATCAGGCTGAGGGTTTGGGAGCCTTGGGCGGCCTCTGCTTTTGAGTGTGGTGTTTTCTTTCCAGGCTGTTGACTATTTCACGAGGTTAAACACATATGTAAAAGCAAACCACAACCCCAACCAGTCATTCTGCCTTGAATAAGTGTCTGCAGTTTTTTGGAAGAGATAACAATGCTGTCTTTGTTTTCTCTTCACTTCCCTCCCTCCCTACCTCCCTTTTTTCGTTCCCTCTCTCCTAGCATGTAAACCATGATAGCAACGATATTTCATTCCACAAATAGTCTGGGAAACGGGGCTGAGCACGTGGGCAGGGTGATGGGAAGGCAAATACCACTTTGAACCAAGGAGACAGGGAGTTCTGCTGAGCACAAGATGCCGTGGCTCCCCAGCTCCGTCTCCAAAGCGTGACATGAGCTGGTGTGGTCTGTGTGTGACAAGGCATAAGGATGGCCACTAAATAGCATATTTTATTCTCCGAGGTCTTGTTTTACGGGGGACGTCACCACACTGTCTGCCTAGCTTTCATCTCTTCCTATTTTCAACTGAAAGATCAATCTGGCATAAAATAATGACAGTCTGGTAGAGCAACTCCCTCCGAATGCTGCGGGCAGAGCTCTCCTCAGAGCCCAGTGGCTGTCCAGAAGAAGAATTGTTTCTTAGAAAGGCCTCTGCCTTGCTTGAATGTGGTCCACTGTTTTCCCTGGTGATAAACCTCAGTGGGCTGTGTTGTCTGCGGTGCCTCAGGGTCGGCGTGGGAGTGGGGAGGGGGCCGCCCAGCCCGAGAAATGGCTGTTGTGCAATGTAAAGAATAACGTCCAGCTGGAAAGTCACTACAAGAAGAATCACCAAATCATGGACTGGTTTGGGTGGGAAGGGACCTTTCAAGCTCATCTGGTCCAACCCCCCTGCAGGGAGCAGGGCCATCTGCAACCAGA